>JAUEKW010157850.1:0-22808 GCA_032274785.1 Ajuga reptans
TTTTAGAAGTAATTTTCAAATATTTTAAGATAATGTTATGATTTTTAAATATTTTATAAATAATTTTATAATTTTCTCGCCGAAAATTATCGCCAGAGGTTGCAAAAGTGAAAATAAACGTACACTTCAGGTTGCAATTGGAAAAAAAATAAAGTTTAGGTTGCAAAGTGACAAAACACGTGTAGTACAAGTTGATTTATGTAATTAACCCTATCACATTTGATGCTTAGCCCATTCGGCTAAAACACATCTACAATGGGTACGCAACTTAAATAGTATAAAGTGATGTTTGTATTGAGATGAAATATAATCTAATGAGTATTGTCGATGTTAAATAAATAACTATGATGGTAGTAAATAATACTCACCCGTCCCATAATAAAAATCTTATATCAAAACTATTTTTTGTTCCATAAAAAGAGTCATATTTGAAAAGTCAAAAGTTAGTTATCTATAAAAGTTACTTTGATGTCCTTATAAAATTATGTTAATATTGATAAGTTTAACAAATTTTTAAGGATAAATCTTACAATCACCCACTTATAAAGGGTTGTACATTAACTAAGTTGATCAAAGATAAAAAATTGTACATCCATCCAACATGATTCTGTTTTATGGGACGAAGGGAGTAATACTTTCAGTCGGGCCCATCCCCATCCAAATTCAACATGGTAAGTTCATGCTACCCAAGTGGGTAGCTCGCTTGAATGACCCACCATATACTTGGAAAGTGTATAGAGATCAAATAATTGCAGTTATTCGATCTCCATACACTTTCTAAATGTATGATAGATTACCCATTTGAGTAGCATAGAATTAGCCAACAAACATTCATTTAATAATTAGAAATAGAGTTAATATAAACGAAAGAGCCGAGAAAAGTATTTGAAGGTCCCAATGAAGAAGGTAAAGAAAAGCATATATACTTCAACTAAAAACGAATCAAAGAAAAAATGAAATTTAGTTTTCAAAAATGAAATCCACCTTCAAAGTTGTTAGGCTTTCTCCAATATCCGAATCAAGCTACGTATTTGAACGTACTAGGATTCTCTGGATCTCTTTCAACGTATTCTTGTGCAATAAGTGCTTCAATCCTCTTTTTAATTTCTCTTAAGTCAGGCTGCAAAATTTCAATATATTACACTGTATTTTCCCTTTTGTATATTAAATTAAATACCTAAAAGGCAAAACAACATACCTTGAACATAGGACTCAATTGCTGCACACACTCCGCAATTAGCTGTTGATAGCCCAACACTTTGCGACCTTTCATTATCCGCACAATTGCAGCATCGATGTTCAAACGTCTATCCTTCTCCACCGATTCGACTACCTTTTTACGTTCATCCACCGGTGGTAGAGGTATCTAAAGCACGAAAAACCAAAAAAAATCGTTCAAAAGCACGATATAGAAGGAGATTAGATGAATAAAACGTGAAACGAAACAAATCACGCACTGACCCTGATCTTTCTCATTTTGTCCGTGAACATGTAGTTGAATTCAAAAGAATCATTCTGAGAGACGGATTTAGTATTCGGCTCCTTGTTCAGTATCTTGAACTTAGAACACGAAAGTGAATGAAGCAATCTAATAACATCATCATCCTCCAAATTCAACTGACTCTTGATATCTGAATAACTCAGCTTATCTGCATCATTAAAGAGCAGCAAAACCGCAGCCTAGAACGAAAAAAGAACTCTACATTAATAAATAGTAACACAATCTTTTCCTATGATAATAGACTGAAAAGGAACAACCTGCAAGGTAGTCACTACGAGCTCAATGGTTCTCTGTTCGAATTTCCCGTTGATATTGCAAGTTCCCAATGAATAAATCCATGTGAGTTTCCTGTGTTTCGCTGCGCATTTATAGAAGTCCTTATAAACCTCGATACACTTAGCCTGAAACATAATTTGGATCGGAGAAAAGTTAGACGTAGGAGAAACTTGGTTGCATTAGAAGAAAATAGAAAAGGAGACGGATCAATCGCACCATCTCGGGAGGAAGATTAAGATCACAAGATTTATAGGTTGGCCAAACACCGGTTGTGAGGACGGTGGCATTGAAGTCCATCCCAAGAGTATGGATTTCATTGAAAAAAATCTGGAAATTTTTCTGGTTTTCGCCTTTCAGTGCAATATCAGTTATCTACAATCAGAAAACCAAAAATAAATAAACATATATATAAGATTCTAAATCTTGGTTGGAGTATATATAATATACCATTCCTTCCATCTTTGAAGTGAACTGATGACCAAATTGTTCCTTCAACTTCGTCACAAGAAGTTTTTCGTGCTCTTGGCTAGCGCTTCTGTCAAAGAGCAATCGACGAGAAAGCTTCTTCCTGTCGATGCAACCAACAAAAATAGCAGTATTAGAGTCCAAACTGGGTACTTTCGTTTGCTTCTCTCTACATAACACGAGTAAGCAAACGAGGTATCACCTGCAGAACTCGGAAAAAAGATCCTTATCACTAATAAAGTTGAGGAGATGGATCACCTGCAAATAAAGAAACTAAGTTAACTTTCAATGTAAAATTAGTTATTTTGTTAATAAACTTCTAGCCACTGATTCGGGAAGAAAACGTGTTTACACATTTGTTTGTTTACCTTGTCTAAAGTTTCCTCAATGGCTTCCTCACTGAGCTTTTCAATCCCACCTTTCTTAAGTATATCGTCGCAGTAGGAAGATAGAATCTCCGAGGTCTGGGTCCCACCAACGGGCTTGTTCAAAAAGGCCTCGAAAGCCTCCTTGCGATACTACAAAATCGAAAACCATATATTATAAAAGGACACATAATTGAAAACTCAAGAGTATTGATTCTGAACTTACAAACTATATACCTTGTGAAACGTTGAGTCATTAGAGAAACAACCCATGACGTTGCCCAAGTACCTATCGTGAAGATCGATCACTTTTCTCACAAGTGCCTGTACCGAGACAATGTAAGAGAAAAGAGATATACAGACTATAAAACATAAGTAGTGACTAAATATGTTGGAGAATTATTCACCACTCACCAGTTCTGGTTCTGCACTTGTTTTCTTCTCGGCCTGTTAAGCCATCCAAATTAGACTCGGAATTTAACATATACAAAAGAACATCAAGTTAATCGAGAGAAAGATCAAAAGACGGACCTTGTTAGTACTCATTGCGTCTTCAGCTTGACTAATCAAAGCCATACCTTCGGAAGTAACATGCTGCACCAAGCAACTATTATAAGCAAGAAGCAAATGATTAAAGATCAAAACTATAACTATTTGAAATAGCACAAACCTGTTTGAAAATTTTGGCAATGCTCTCCAAACCTTGTGGTATTTTCTGGAAGAGCCTGTACATTCTTGAAAGGTCCCCTACCTGCAACGTAAAAAAGTCGCGTAATTTATTTTTATTGAAGATAAACAAACAGTTGCAAGCATACCTTATTATCCCTGAGCAATTCAAGGCACCCTGAGTCCTTCTTTTCCAACAAGTCTGGGGTAAGAGCTACCAGCAATTGATTCTGCACTTCCTGCTCGCAAAAATACGATTATAATTATTATTATTAAAATAGAAAAAATGCGAAAGATTTCAACGATAAAGGAAAACAAGAAAACCAACCTCCAAAAGCTTAGTCTCAGTGCTTGCATGCAAATAATGAGCAACACGGTCCTTCTCCTTTTTCAAGCAATCCTCTGCCTGTTAATTTATGTAATAATTTTTTTTAAATGTTAAGCAAATGAAAAAGGAAATTGAGAATTTGCATAGAAATATAAATGATATGGCGTGTACCTTTAACATGTAATCAGGCCATGTATCTTGGGCGAGCCAGTCTGATGCTTTGCAAGAGTAGTATTCAGCCGTATCCTTAAGCATTGCAGATTCGAAGTCATTTTCGTAACAATCCATTGAAGTCATCGTCTCACATTCACTTCCTTTATCCTTCTTCATTTGAATGTATAACTCTATTACATTCTTCAACAATCCCCTCTCGACCTTCTCCCCTTTGCGTTCTTTATTAATCTGCAACACGACCACATGATTATAAATGTTCGACAATATATTATCCGATACCAATATAACAAAATTTGAAGGGAGAAAAGCCTTGCCAAAGCAATGACGACGTTTGCAGCTTTACTTTTGAACTCTTGGTAAACCTACGTACACAAATTACAAGAGTGAATATCAGGATCAAATGAATTGAATTATTGAATATGAATGTGATCCAATTGGAACCTGATCACGGAAGGAAGCCAATCCAGCTTCTTTGAGTGTAGGAATCGCCCTCCGCCTTACAAAATGTTTATCGAGATAATAAAAGAAACGCGAAAGCCACCTAACCATGACTTTATGAATTTCCCATCTTCTCACAAGCTCCTTTAGCAGAGACTCATCTCTCAATTCTCTCAGAGATGGCAGCACCTGATCATCATCATCATCATAAACAGAGTCAAAATACGGTTACTTGATCAATTAATAATTACTTAAAGAAGCAACTCAGAATCTCAGATGATCATACATACCTTTGAATTTATGTAATCATCAAAGGTTTCCTTGTACTTATTGTATAGCTGCGTAGAGTAATCATTTTTAGACTGCACGGCCATGTTATATATTTTACTTTGCTTTCTGTTAAGGATATACATTATCATTCAACTACAACCTATTATATATATATATA
This sequence comes from Ajuga reptans, assembly GCA_032274785.1. Taxonomy (NCBI): domain Eukaryota; kingdom Viridiplantae; phylum Streptophyta; class Magnoliopsida; order Lamiales; family Lamiaceae; genus Ajuga; species Ajuga reptans. The sequence goes on from JAUEKW010157850.1 coordinate 4,662, forward strand.
TAATTAAAAAATAAAACAAAATTGTAAACATGGAAAGAGGATACGTATAAAGCAATATATATTCTTCGCAGCCTATCTTTTCCTCTGTGTCAGCTTCCAAAATCCTCTTCAACTTTGCAATGGTTTCTTGTGTTGATTGCCATTCTTCTTCAAAATTAAGAATATATGGTGCCATATTCCCTCAAGTTTCTTCTGCAAGAAAAAAATAATTTAACACCACAATATTGTATTTTCTGTCATACTATCATTACAAGAAACATTCCATCAATATAGAGTAATAAATCATATGTTTGAGGAAAAATCTATGATCTATTAGGTACGAAAAATAATAATTTTAATAGGTTATGTACATGAACAAGAAAGAGAAGAAAGGAAGATTATCACGAATTGTTGTTGAATTTTCAGTGGCATTAATCTGCTTGTCACTAGTATATTTAACATGTAAAAATTTCAGAAAAGAAATCACAATCTAAAACAACATGTACATATCGTTTTATTTAATCTATACACAACTGTTATAATTCATCACTCAGATATCGCATCTACGAGAATGCATGATCAGCCTATCAAGCGTCACAGGCAACTCCGAAATAAATCAATAAACATTTATGATTAAAAAATGATCTAAAATAATGTGCAATTAATAATCTATACTTACAACTGAAACTTGAAGTAGGATTTCATTGGAGATCAAAATAGTAAACACCTGTTCTATTCAAATGGTTTCATACAGACTGATCTTCTATAGGTCCCCTCCCGCTTTACTTCTCGCTCTTATCGGAGGGTTTCATAATCGACGACGACGACAACATCAACAACAACATACCAACATATTTTTGTTTTTCCATCATAATGCAGTGATCGTGTATAAGTAGTTCAAGCCCTAATTCAATAAATTATTGCCGCCAGATTTCACACGAACAGAAGTTAGTAGAAACAGTAAATTTACAAACATTTGGCGTTATTATTTATCAGATAAAAAGAAATAGAGATTACAACCACCTTCGACTGGTATGGCCACTCGTAAACAGAAACACATTGATGAGTGAAGAGAGTATTACCTCGAAGAAAGAGAGGTTTTTTCGAAGGCAGGTGTGTGAAAAGGTAAAAACTGATCGCTTTTGAATCTGACTAAATTAAATTAAATTCTGATGCAGCGTTTGCAAGGGAGATAAAGAGAGGTTGAATAACTTTTATAGTTATTATGATCACCGTTGAAGACCGTCCATGCGAGGTTATCTCCAATTGGGCCCTGAGTGGGATATCTTTAACCTCCGATTGGGTCCTGAGTGGGATATCTTTAACCTCCGATTGGGTCCTGAGTGGGATATCTTTAACCTCCATGCGAGGTTAGCTCCGATATAGTCCATCACATACTATCTTGGACTGAATTCGTTTGGTTTTATCCTTTCCATTCTGTCCCGCGCATACTAGTCGGGATTATGTGTTGTTTGAAACTGATCAGTAGGTCCCACGACAACTAATAACCATTCTACCCCTGACGGTTTGCAACTTTAAAAAATATTGCTTCCATTTTTTAACAGCCTTTGTGTTTTTAATTCAGCTGGTAAGTGTTCGGTGCCTTCTTTACTTCCATTGCATTTTTTAAGTCTGTATTTTGCTTTCGATGTGCAAAGAAAGCTATTGGCTGACTACCAAATTCGGTTTTCAACCCTACACTATTCAGTTTGGGCCGTTAACATTTTACCTGATTTTTAGTAAACCACAAATTTGTGAACATGGGCGCGTTTAAGTGGACAACGCAAATTTAGGGTCAAATCTAAACAAACAAATTATCAGGAAAAGAACAATCGAGATTCATGAACAATAGACGCTGACCGTTGCGATTGCACGCCCGTGCACATTACCTTTTTAAAACTTAAAGATGGCTGGTTTTCTTCAGCGCTCCATCGGTTCTGCAGAAAGAGAGAAGCGGCGAATGAGGTGATACGGAGTGTTTGTAATTTGGTTTATGTGATGTAGCCCTAGTTGGGGGGAAGAGTAAAATATTTCATTTTCGAGGTTATTATCGGAATTGAAAAAATATTAATGGGGGCTCAAAGGTCACCAAATTAGTCCAGGGATTTGGGATGTCCGTGTCACACCTCCAGTTGGCTGATTGGAGTCCCGTGAACAGTGGGCGGTTTTGGCCATTATGTCGGGCTTCGGGTTTATTACATCAAGGCTTATCTCCGTAGGAAACCAAGGACTGCAGCGGACAAAATAGTCCAATCGGGGGTTATTGAAGGTAGTAAACGTGCCCTAACCATATAAATAAAAGATTTTGTAATGTACTATTATCATGTATCTTTTAGATACAGTAGTATAACTCACAATATAAATAAAAGATTTTGTAATGTAGTATTATTACGTCACTGGCGGATCCAGGATTCTAAAAATGGAGGTACGATCGGTAGATAATAGAAAAAAAATATTGTTTATTATTTAATATTTAAAGTCGTATATACAAAATATATAAATAAATAAGATATTATATAAAATCTAAAAAAAATATCACAAATGTAAGTTCAACAGGATCCATCGACTCTTCATCTTTTTGGAAGCGAACTTCAATACCATTATCTAGAATTTGCAGAATCACATCTTTCTCCATAAAAATGACAAATAATCATTTAACAATTAATTGCTCGTGCTACCCCGTAACTTATTTTTTACATAAGTCATTCCATAAAACACTCTCTACACCTGTAGTAGAATTTCCTTGAGATTTCACAAACATAAATTGTCGAAGATCAGATTATTTTATCAAGCCTTGGTTAGTAGATAATAAGATTACAATCATATATAGAAAAATAATAACTTGAAAAAGACAAATTACAATGATCACAAAACCAACCAATTTTACACACATATATAGAGAAAAACATAAACCCTATTTATCAACAAACAACATAACATTAATTCTTTGTACCAAAGAATAAATATTAACAAAATGCAAAAGCTACTGGGCTAAATGTGCAAAATAAAAAAATAATTAAAATTTTTTTTTTTGAGATCACCTATAAAAGTGGGCTTGTTTCTTTTGCCGAATCGTAAAATTCCAGATGATACAAAGATGAGAATGAAAGCCCATGAAGCCTTATTTGACTTTTAACATCATTTTGTCCCCATGACTTTAAACATCATTTTGGATACATAACTAGTAAAAAAAAATATACATACATATATATATATATATATATATATATCAAATTGGGGGTACAATTGTACCCCCATTAACCTACACTGCGTCCGCCACTGTATTACGTACTCACTCGGTGTAAAAAATGGTCACTTTAGAGAAATATAAATTTGTTAAAAAAAGTGTCATTTTATAAAATAAAAAAAAAAAAACCACAAATTTTCCAATGTTACCCCTAAACATATATTATAAATCTTCTTTATAATCTCATAATTTTGGCAATAATTCTTTTTCCTTTCTACATATACTTAATTTTAGCAAGAAATAGATTGCGTAGGGATATATTTGTTATTTCTATCCATCTTTAATTTTTCCAAATAAATATAAGGAAAAATATTTTTTTTTTGTCCGTTATGTTGTACCCATTTTGATTTTTATCCTTTTCATTTTACATTTTTAAAATTGATCCTTTATATTTCAAAATTCGACAAATTGGTCCGGTGACCGTTTGCAGCAGGTAAATCTTCGGTATTTACTTACGCGGCAGCATTTTTTCATTTTTTTTTAATTATCCGCGTGGCAAAGGTGGTTCCATGTCATTAAAAATATTTAAAAATAATAAAAATTATAAGAAATCAGAAAATAAAAATTAAAAATTTCAAAATATATTTCAAGAAAAAATATTTACTCAAAACTAATAAAATAGAAAAAAATTCAAAAAGAAATAGATAATTCTAAAATAACATATAAAATTTTTAGAAATATAAAAAAAATCCAGAAACTAAAAGTAAAATAAAAAGTTCAAAGATAAGTTTCCAGAAAAAAAAAAATTTTAAAGGAAAAAAAAACAGAAAACTAAAGAATAGGAAAATTCAAAGAAAATAAGAAAATTCTAGAAGAGCACTAAAAAATTCAGAAATATAAAAAAACCCAGAAAAATAACATAAAATAAAAGTTCTAGAAAAATAGATTTGTAATTTTTAAAAAAATTGGGAATTTTTTTTCCTGGAACTTTTTTTCTTTAGCTTTTTTTTTTTTAAAATTCCTATTACTATTTTTAGTTTTAGGAATTTAGGTTTTTAATTATCTTATGTTAGAATGTTCCTTTTTTCCTAATTTTCAGGATTTTTTATTTTTGATTTTTAGAAATATGAAATTATATTTTAATTAAACTTAGTATATTCTATTTGTTCTTATTTTTATTTTGCTAGAAATTTATCTATTTTATATAATGTTTTCAAAAATTTCTTCTATTTCTTACTAGTTTCCTACAATTTTATTTTTATTTTTGAAAATTTAAATTAAATTTCTTATTTTCTGGATTTATTTTTATTTTTAACTTTCTAAAATTTTATTTTAATTAAAAATTTATTTTTATTTTCTAGGATTTTCATTTTTTATATTTTATTTTCAATTTTTTCTTCTTTTTTTTCTAATTTTCTGAACTTTTAATTTTATTTTTTTAAAAAATCTGAATTTATTTAGCCACATCAGCCAAAAAAAAAAAGAAATAAATAAAAAAAATGATGCCACATCAGCAATTACCTGATAATTTACCTGTTGCAAACTGTCACCGGACTAATTTATCGAATTTTGGAACATAAAGGAAAAATTTCAAAAATATAAAACGAAAATGATAAAAATAAAAATTGGTACAATATAAAGGATGAAAAAAATTATTTTCCCTAAATTTAAAATGATATTTTTTTAAGACCGAAAGGAGTATCTTTTAGATTTGGTGTAACTAACAAATCCCTATCTCTACTTAACATTATCTCTAGTCTATACAAACTCTCTCTCCCCCCTCTCATTTTCCTTAAGTATTTTCCCAACATCTTAAAGCTACAAATAAGTTTTTATTCTTTTTTTTTAATTAATTTTTTTACTTATAATACTTATAAATTAATCTTATTTTCTCAATATTTATGTTGATCTCATATTGAATATATGTTTGATACAAAATATTAAATTTAAAATTAGTATTTGTTGATTAATCATTGGCTCAGAATTGAATACATAGTTAGTTGAACTATTGTATTGAAAAAAAAATTAAATAGGTTTTTTTCTATATCAAATACTTTATTAGATAATTTAATTTTTTTCATTTGAATATTTTTATTCAACTTACCCATTCTTTACCTAAAAAAAATTAGAGGGTCCATTAGCGGGCCTATTTCCGAAACATAGCTTTACCGAAAAGGATAGCGCGTGTCCTGTACTCGCTCTGAACTCCAAAGTCCAAACAGTGAAATTTGGTCCCGTATGGCCGTATTCATACATAAGCGTCAGTTGAATTGCAGGGGTAACCCTAATTTTTTTTTAATTTCACGTCCTCTTTTTCCTGGATTTTAATCTCATCTCTTTTCAATTCCATAAAAGCCACAGCTCTTACGAGAATTGAGCGCCAATTTCTTGGTATGTTCAATGGATCTTTAAGCATCAGTTTACCCGAAATGCGCGTGTTTTCTGGATCAGGCAATTGGTAAGGAAATGGAGTTATCGAAAGATACTCAACTGATGGAACTCGCGGTGTCAAAGGCGGCGTCGTATCAGGAATTGTTGGACGAGCAGAAGGATGTTTTCCAGAATCAGATCGAGAAGCTGCAAGAGATAGTCGCCACACAATGCAAATTAACCGGCGTCAATCCCCTTTCTCAAGAGATGGTTTCAACTCTGTTAAACTCTGTTTGATTTTGTGTATTTGGTTTATTGATTGATTGCCCTTATTGATAAAAAATATAATGCAGGCCGCTGGAGCTTTGTCTATTAAAATTGGTGAGTATTCTTCCTGTATGTTGGTTTCTTCTTTGTGTGTTATTCGTTTATGTTAGTTCTCTTGTTTGATTATTGTTCGTATGTAGTTATTCTTGGTAGAATTATTGGTGAATTCTTGATTATAATGGCGTTCTATATGCCACTGGGGAAACCTTTTGATGCTGCATCTTAGATTCCACGAGAATTTCTATGGAAAGATTAAACTACACACGATGCTAAGCTATTTATGTTTGTGCGGGGTTCCAGTTCTTGGTTATTAGTTAATTTGGTGTTCCATATTTGGGAATTGTTGTGTTTTACTCTTGGTGACTGGCATTTGGCTGTTGCAGGAAAGAGACCTAGAGATTTGCTGAATCCCAAGGCTGTAAAGTACATGCAACTTGTGTTCTCCATGAAAGATGCAATTAGCAAGCGAGAAACTCGGGAGATCAGTGCTCAGTTTGGAGTTACGGTTACTCAGGTTTTAATCTCCACTCCTTTGCTTTTCTCAATGGTGAAAATACATTCCACGTAGAGCTCTGTAGACTCTGGTTGATGTTTCTAAGTCAGGTTTGTTGATTGTGAGATTGCACCTCTGTAAAAGAAAATTCTAGCTATGTAGATTCGTCAGTTACTAGGGAACTGCGGGAGAAGAATTTTGTCCACTGGTGCTAGGTAGAAACTGGGTGATAATTGATTATTTATGATTTGTAGGTTCGGGATTTTTTTACTGGTCAGCGATCAAGAGTGAGAAAATTTGTCAGATTATCTAGAGAGAAGGCTAACAGATCTTCAGTCTGTGATTTGGTGCCTGATGGGATCACATCCACTTCAAGTCCTAATATGATTGCTGAGCCGATACCTTTAGACACCATACCTCCAACTCCAATAAATACTGATGAAGGACCTTCTTGCTCAAAGGCCCACGAGGGCTTAGCTGCCGTGACTGATTCAGACCGCCATTTTGTTGAAAATATATTTGGCTTAATGAGAAAAGAAGAATCATTCTCTGGACAGGTTAAATTGCTGCGGTGGATTTTACAAATGAAAAATCCTTCAGTGTTAAATTGGTACTTTCTATTTCTGCTAATGATTTAATGATTAGATTAAATGACTCGTGTTCTCTTACAATCTGATTCATATGTACTTGCAGGTTTTTAACTGAAGGTGGACTAATGATATTGGCGACATGGTTATGTGAAGCAGCTAAAGAAGAACAAACATCTTTTCTGTCTATTATTCTTAAGGTACTACGAACTTTACTTGTTTTAATGATTGATGTACATTAGTTATTGCTTATTACCCAATACTTTAACTAAAGTCTGGCATTTTCAGTTGCTTGATTATTTGCAAGTGAGCAAATCTCTCCCTGTGCACATGTCCGCCATATTGCAAAGTGTTAATAGACTGCGGTTTTACAGGGCATCAGGTGTGTTCTTATACTAAGCTCCACGACTAACTCCTTTCCTTGTTTAATCTAATACAATCCATGTCTAAGTGAATTCAATGCTTTTCTTGAGGAATTTTTAATTCAACAAGGGATTCTTAAATCTTAATGTACTAACAAGTATGTCTGGTAGCGATTGAAGTCATGTAAATTTTTTAATATGGATATTAGTTCCATGATCCATCTCTTGTGCAACAGATCAGATTACCTGGTGCAGTTTTCTATTGCTCGTAATGCAGTTGTGTTACATGTATTAAATATCTACTTAGTGACGTAGTTGACTTTTGATTGTGGTGATTATTCACGTGTTACATTGCTCGATATCCCTTTGCTAGTTGGCTCATTTTTCTGATTTGAAAAATCAGACATCTCACACAGGGCAAGAATTCTATTATCAAAGTTGATTGGAAAGAAACTATCTTCTAAGAAAAGCAACAGGATGAAATCAGCGAGTGATTTACAGGATGAGATGCTGTTGAAACAGAGGCAAGCTCATTTCTTTAACATATATATGTGGAAATTGCTCTTATCACTTTGTTTGAGAGTTAGTGTATTTTCATATGCAGTATTAGTGAAGTTATGGGTAATGAATCATGGGACTTAAAAGATGGCAGCACTGTAAGCTTTTGTTGACCGTAAAATATTTATGTTCAGAAAATGTTGCTATTAGTGCCTAATATCATTTTTAAAACTTCAGGAAGAAGCTTTGAAGTTTTTGTGCAACAACAATGATTACCCTAGGTATGTGTCTTTCATCAGTCCTGCCATCAAGTCAACTGCAGATTTGTTATCATTCAATGAATTTAAGCCAGGTTTTTTTTCACAGGAAGCTGGATGCTGCTGAGCCTCTGAAAATGCTTACATCACCAGGGGATGACTCTAATAAAAAGCGAGGTGTTTTGCCATCTCGTATCCTTCTATCATCTATGAATAATAAGAGAATTATATCTGGAGTTCTACTAGGAATGTAGTGGGAGCTGCTGGTTGAGAAATAAGACGCCATCTTACTCAAACTAATGATCACTTAGGGAAATCCATTTTTCTAACCTTGACATTTATAGACGCATCATCACATATCACATAAAGATGTACTAATATATAGCCAATGACAGCCTGCCTTTTTTCTTTCTTTCTTTTTTTCCAACTAACTTTTCGCTTTCATTTCTCAAGCCACTTTTTAGTTACCCAATAACTTCAGTCTGTTCCTCTTGCTAAATGAGTGGATTATCTGGAAAAAGTGAAAATCAATGCTGATTGATAAATTGCTACTGAGAGATAGTTACCCAAACACAGCATCATTTGAAGACAAAACGTGATAAGGAGACGCACACACATGACACCTTTATTATCTATATATTTATTTGTTGCTAGTAAGAACAGAAGTTGACCTGAGAGCTCGTATCCTGCAATGTGCAAGTTAGAATTCCCGAGCTCATTAAATTTCTGAAGTGATACACAAGCTGATAAGATTACATCTACACGGAAAAAGATTAGAAATTCAAATTGAACTTCTATTAGACAACTAATGGATGTTGTTTGACCAGTGAATGGCATGGGAAATGCGTGTACAGGTTACTCATATTGGGTGCTTGTATTATCAATGTATAACTGCCGGAGCAAAGAAGTTTCTCTGTTCTTTTGGCGGGTTTGGACTATTTTGACAGATCATGGTGACGCTATTGAAAAGCTTGAATTCTTGTTGAACTAGTGAGCCAATCGGTTATATAGGCTCTGCACTGCATATTACCTTAATTTGTACTTTTCACTCTCCTGTGAAAATTTAATGAGTGGAATGCTATAACTCGAAGGAAGATCAAACATTGACATTTTAAACGATTAGTGGAGTTTGAAATTGATAAGTTGTTTCAACACAGATCAAACCTTGGAAATATATTATTCTGATTAACTGGGGTATATCAGATGATAGATAAATAGACAGATATCAATTTCTAGTTTTTCTATTGATTGGCTTAGATTTTTTAATTATGTACTGATTTAGATACTTAGATCTCCTATTCATTTTAACTGATCCAGCCAAATGCAAAAGAAAAGATATTTATGCCTTGGTCCTAAGCTAACACATGCATGTAAAGGATGATAATAGCAACGGAAGTCCTTCATGAATCTCCATGGGCTCGAAACGTTTGGAATAATAGCGCTTTAAAGCTTTCATTCTTGACTTCCTGACATGTTAATTGTTTTGATTTCTTGTTTTTGTTTTTTTTTCCTTTGGGGTGGGGGGTGGGGGGTGGGGGGTGGGGGTGGGGGTTAACAATCTTCTGGTAGTAGTTTATTTTTGCCCATAAGCTTCTGTTGGTTTTTGAACTAGTATGCCTTAACAAGCAATAGATACACGAGAGCGCCGGAAAGTTCAAATGGTAGAGCATCCAAGTCAGAGATCGGCTGTTAGGAACCCCCAGGTTGCAAGATCAACATCTGCTACTCAAAGCCGCCCACTTTCTGCTGATGATATACAGAAAGCGAAGATGCGTGCTCAATTCATGCAGAATAAACATGGGAAGACAATTACATGTTCAGATGAAAAGATAAAATCTGAAAGTGAGAACAAAAGTGCCGCTTCCTATGCCAGTTTCACACCATTGGTTTCCAAATCTAATGATCAGATTGAACATGAGGAAAAAAGGAAACACGATGATTCTTTCTCCAAAATTGCTAGTCAACCTGAAACCTCTCCTGTGAATATGGAGGAGCCTCCATTGAAAAAGTGCAAGAGAATCCAGATCCCGTGGCGGACCCCTCCAGGTGCATCTCCCTTACCTCCTCATGTTGTTCTGATTGGTGTCATAGTGTTTTTCTTGTTGCTGTCTACAGTTTATTAGATAAAAAAATAAGTCAACCGCATTTACATTTTTTCGGCTCTTTCTCAGAAGTGGTCAATTTGAAATATGCTGAATGTTCCTTCCTTTCTTTGTTTCTTTTTGTTTCTTTTTTCTTTTTCTTTTTTTGGTTGAAAATTAAGTATAAGTATAAAGCGGCTTCTCTTTCTTTCTCTTAATCGACTGGAGGGTTGACTCTTGAGATTTATATGCAAATATATTGACAGGTGCTGAAGTTGAGAGAGTAATGAATTCATATTAACAGCTGATTATTAGAATTACTTTCTCCGGAGATTGTGTTTGGATTGAGGGATTTGAAATGGAATTGATTTCAAATCCCTCTGAATCAGAGCAGGTTTTAAATCTCCGCCAAATCTCTAATGGCTTGTTTGTTTCAAGATTTCCCAGGACGGATTTGGGATCTCGACTATGTTTGTTTCGGGCTTAGGGGCCGGATTTATAATCACTGAAATCCTACCCTATTATTACATCTACTACCAATTATTCATCTACTCTTTCATTTTCCAACACATCTCTTCCCAATAATTTTTTTTTTGAGAAGTAACACACACCCAGTTCAGGGAACCAACACGCCAATATCACATCTCTTCCCAATATAATATTAAAACAATATACATTTTTTCCAGCATTGATGTGACATCTACAGTAAAATCATACCCTTGACATAATCTCATAACTAACATACAATTTCGCTATTCATTAATATTTTACCGTCTCAAGACTTCAATGTCAGGATTTCCCCGAAACCCACTTAAGCCCTATCCAACCACAACCTAAAAGATTAGCTTAAAATGAATATGGTGGATTTCAAATACATATCAATCCAAACGACCACTATTGGATTTTTACTACGGATATCAATCCATCCTAAAACCTAAGCGCTACTTAAGATTATCAGTGCTTTAGTATCATATCAATTGGTGTGGTTTATATAATTGGATTCTGTAACCCTAACTGAAATGCTGCATTTATTCTTGGATTAGAATGCTATACATTCACAAATATGATTGGATATGTTAATTGAAGCTTTCTACGGACTCTCTTTTGTAAATCATTTTTCCCTTTGGCCTCTTTGTGGGGATTGTTGCCAAGTATTTGTTGAGCTATATAAAGTGTTGCCCTGTTGTGATAAGGTTATCATTTAGTAACATATTAGTATACAAATTTAAGGTGAAACCACGTTATATTGTAATGGTTATTCAGTTATTGTATGGGATAAGGTATAAATAGACCCTTCAATTATACTCTCAGGTACAATAATCTCCAGAAAGTCAATTGAACATTTTTATCATTCAGACACGCTATCTATTTAATTGGAAACGGTTTAACACTTCCATCCAAATTCCATCCAACGGTGTAAAATTTTTGTCAACCAAGGCAATGGTTCTGCAAAAATTAAAGCAGTATGACTCTCTTTCTCTAGTATCTATTATATATACATTAAAAAATGGATATTAAAGGGGGCAAAGCACTTGGAACGCGGTGGGTGAGGATTTGTCGTTGACAACTTGCAGACTCCTCACTGGACAGATTGCAAAATGTTAACTGCACTTATGCTGCCAGTGATGATTTACTGCGAAAATTTCTATTCAGTATAGAAAAAGACTTGCACATTCTTTTCCCCCTTTTGGGATGGGGTTTGTTCTTGTATTTGATGAAGTTAGTCCTGTGTGGAGAATCCATGACCACGTGCCCCGAAATCAACAAGTTAACGTCGTTTGGAAAATTTTGGATGGAAGTGGTACTTTTTTCCAATAAGATAGGTACAGTGTCTATTTGTCCTATTTTAGAAGATGGAGTGTACAATTGAAGTATTAGTTGAGATGTTTATATGTACATAACGGTATAATTGAGGGGTCTATTTGTAATATCCCTTATTGTATCGGTGGAAGACATTTTGACATAAATTAGTTTCCTGTTCTCTTGAAGAGTTTTAATTCTTGTGTGATTTTGCTGCTTCCTAACTGCAAAATGAAGGAAGAGTTGGGCAGATATTTTCTGGGCAGCCTCCAAATCAATTGTGGAAACATGCTTGCATGTCTCGTCTTAATTATATACAGGGACACACGCGCACGCGCACACACACACGCGTATGTATTGGCCTTGCAGATATGAAAATCTGCGTCCACACCCTAGTTGCACTCATGTCAATCTCAGTATTTCTAGTTTCGAAAGCAAATTCAACAATTTAGGCTGTTTTTTTCATTCTTCTAAATGTGCCTCCTCCTTCAAGAGTGAAAAGTAAAAAGCTTATTCAGCGGAATATTCCCACCCATTTTAATTTCATAATATATAATTAAATACAACAAAAAAATATATCATCCAACTGACATACTTGATTAGAGGCATGACTACAACTCGCCTTTCACTTTACAACCAAATATTTGTTAAAATATATGTTGGTGTTTTATGCATTTAATTATATTTAACTTGGAACAATTTAGACCAGAAATATGTTACATATAATATAAATCTTAACCAGTAGCAACCCAAGAAGTTGAGTAATTGACATTTACTGTAATTTTTGTCGTCTGACACAACAAAGATCAAACATTACTTTTTTTTCTTTTTCCTTTTCTGTCATTCTTAATCCATCTTCTGACAAAACAAGTTGCTTTTGTCTCTGCTGCCAGTTCTGTGTGATTTCAGTTCAATATTATGACGGTGATAATTTCAGTGGTGTTAAAATTGAATTCTATAGAATTAACTGAAAATGAAGGTTCTGGTTGGAGATATTACGTGCTCTTCTGATACCATGCCAATGTGGACTTGCGCGTCTCACCGGAGACGCAATCCAGTAATAGTGATGAAAGATGATAAACATTCTAGCTTGAAATCTGATTGAATCTTGAAATGATGATGACATTATAGCAGGAAAAATTTACTTTACATACCGACAAATCGATGGCGTGCAAAAAAGCTGTGTTAAGTTACTGGTCTTGAGTATAGATAACAGTGTTTGTAATAAGTTAGTTTCTTTTTGACTTCTTGGTGCGTATATTTGATTGATATCTTATTTATTCCTGTGATATTCACTTGAATTTGGATACAAAATTGTACAAAAAAGGTTTCTCTGTTAAGCCTTCGTTTGCCCATATTTGTGGGCTCCGTATTTTGTCTTCTTCTGTAACCTCCAACTGTACTACTAAATGTTTCTTGAGTACTCTTTCATCCGCACAATGCACAGTTTGTGAGATATAATGAGTATACTTTTCGAGATGGTTTAGCTCATTGCTCGTCTTTATTCCTCTTTTGATGCAGAAGTGAAAATCGACGAGGAATGGAGTGTTGGTAAAGGTGCTTGTAGCAAAGAAGTTGAAGTTCAGAGAAACCGGATCAGGCGTGAGAGAGAAGTAATCTACCGGACAACACAAGAAATCCCGTGGGACCCAAGAGAACCGTGGGACCATGAAATGGACTGCGATGATTCTTTAACCCCCAAAATCCCCATCGAGCAGTTGCCCGATGTTGAACAGTTGGAAACACCACCCGGTGATCCAAACCCCAGCAACGGGAGTGCAGCTCCCGTTGCCTCTACTTCGTCTGAGAGCATGCCTGCACCGGATTTTGAACTGTTAGCAGAATTGTTGAAAAACCCGGAACTGGTTTTCGCATTGACTTCAGGGCAAGGTGGTAATTTGTCAAGCGAGGAGACCGTGAAACTGCTGGATATGATCAAAGCCAATGGTGTGAGTTCGTTGGGAAATACCAACAGTAAGGTTGAGGTCTCGTTGCCGTCTCCGACCCCTTCGACCGACCCTGTTCCGGTGCGTAATTATAGCACACTGTGTACTCAAGTCGAGAAAGTCTTGCAAAGTTATTCTAAAAGCTTTTTCGCAAATCTACTTTCTTTATGTGCTCTTAATATGGTTCTTGTCTTTCACTTTGGTCATTGGAAACGAAATATGCTCGAAAACAAGAAAAGTAAAAAGAAAAAAAATAAACAAAGGGCACAGACTTGACAGAATGAACTAAACATGATCCAAACTCACTCAAACTTGACAGGATTTCACGACGGAAGGAGAAGCATAAATTCATCATTATTATCATTATAAAATAAAATAACGTAGAAAAAACTATTTAAAAAAAATCAAATTGACTTTGTGACGTCATAAAAAGTAAATTTAGTGTCCACCTGCTTATGTTGTCATCTATATCTTGCTGAATAATGCTGTTAATTTGTTTCTCCTTTTGGAAAATAAAATGCAGAATGGAATGAGGCCTGATTTTTCAAGAAATCCATTTTCGAGGCAGCATGGATCGGCAAACGGCAACGTATATCAGGGTGTTCTTAATCAGTCCCCGATTCCGGCCACCACGATGTTGGCTCCTCAGCCACCAGCCACCGTCCAACAGTGGCAGAATCCACAAATGCAGCACCAAATTACTCGGTCTAATCCTTTGAATACACAACATTTAACCAATTCAAATACAGCGGCTAACCCATCTAATATAATCCCTGTATCATCCCCGTCCGACCCCCTGCCACCCCCTCGTTCGGGTACACCACCACAGTCACACTACATGCAGGAAACTGTGGTTTCCAATTCAATGAGAGCTAGGCAGAGTTTTGAACCAAATTACCCTTACCAAAACAATCGAACTGTGAACAACTACAATGCTTACTCTGGAGGATCCGGGGGTGCTAGAAGCAACCCTGTGGGGAGGCCCGGATATGAGACGTGGGGCCCTGATGATAGCCCGTCTAGACAGCACGAGTATTTACCAGGCCGATACCATAACGAGCCGAATGGGAGGAGTGGATATAGGAACGGAAAGACCATGCAGCAAAATCATCAGAACTTGGGTTTTCGAGACGCTGGAAATAGGAGGTGGCAAGATCGTAGAAGATAGCAGTGATTATATTTCTACTATGCTCTGATATGGAGATGGAAGTGTAGAAATGTGGAATTAGAATAGTGTTGCTGCTGTAATTTTTGACATTTTTTTCTGGGGTTGGAATATGTGTTTGGACATTCTTGATCATTGGGTAAAGCTTTGAGGTCTACTTTGTGTTATTGTTTCTTTGAAAGATGGCTTAAGGATTCAACAAATGAGGTTTTTAACAACTCACTAATGAGAGAGAGGGTTATAAACAAAATGAGCTAAGATTTACGTAAAATATGTTACTTTTATCATAAATTTTTTTATTACTTTTTGAAAACTAATACTTTTGTATAGAAGTTAATACTTAAGATAACATAATATGTAAGACTCTTATTTAAGTAGTTTGCCAAATAAATTTTGTGGAATGGAATACAAAAAAACTGTGTAAAACCGTCGTATCAGTTTCAGAAAGAAATTACATTTTCTTATAGGAAAGAAATTTCTTGAAAAAATGGGGCTACCCATCTTATGGTGAGGCAGACTTGCAAGAAAAATGCCTCTCGAAATGAAGAAATTATTTTAATTAAAATAGTTGACATGAGAAATGTAACATTATGGGAAATTGATTGCAACTTGGGTGGTTGGTTGATTGCAGCTCGATTTGTATTTTGGTTGGTTGAACATTTTGTAATTCTGATAATTAATCAGAGATCAATTTTTACCGACCACTCGCCTGTCAGGAATTGTATTTAAAAAAATGTAACACCAGGAATCAGAATAAAGTCAAATAAAGCTATTTTAAGAAAACTTTAGATAAAAATAAAGTAACGATTTATTTATTCCCCTGTTTATGTGAAATGGGCACCGCTTCCTTGTGCAGCAGCAGGCATATGAACTTTGCTTATATTGAACGCTTTATATCAGTCTCCCGATTTCAATTTCTGTTGCCGCTGACTGGTTTTTGAAGAAAATGGGATTTAGATTCCTGATAAATCTAAACCCTATTAAAAAATCTGTTGTATCGAGAATAACATCATCGTCATGCTCTTATCCCAAGATCATCGGAGCTTCTTCTGCTGCTCTGAATTCCAACTTGTATGATCACTCAATCCATTATTCCGAAAATCCAACTTTTACGATTTTCCGGCGGTGGCATGGCGGCCACTCCCACGATCACCACGATTTTCAATCGGGGAAAGAGGGCGAGAAGATTTTCCGACTAGGCCTGGCCGCGGACATCGGATTGGCCGCCGGAAAAGCTGTTACTGGATATCTCTCCGGCAGCACTGCGATTATCGCTGATGCTGCTCATTCGGTTTCTGATGTGGTATAGTTTGAGAGTTTTGTTTCACTTTATGTTCCTTTCTACAATATATATATATATTTGGATAAGAAACAATTTTTTCTAGAGTTAATTATGCTTGCCTATGATGGTTTAGGTATTGAGTGGGGTGGCATTGTTGTCCTTTAAAGCTGCAACGGCACCGAAGGATAAAGAACATCCATATGGTCACCTTTGATCTGTATCTACGCAGTCTCAGTTCATTCCATGTGTTTGTAGCTTGAATTTTGCCTTGTTTTAATTGTAACTAGTTTCTTGTGTTAGAAAAATGAGCCACATGTTGTTTGAGTTCATCTCATAAAGGCGCCGATACAATTTCATTGGAATAGTTTTTTGATATCTCTCTGCAATTGATGTCCTTGTAACATATTAACAGCTATGACACTGACTTCAAGTATCACAAAATGGATTAATTTGTAGAGTGTCTCAGATGCTTTAACTGATCAATTTGTTTGATGCAAGTGAGACCATTGGTGGTGATTGAAAAGAACACATTGAGAATGAGATAAAGTTCTATTCTTTCATGCCTCAACTACAAACCCCTACAGGGTGGCTAGTGAGAGGTTCACCGTGACCCCTAGTTTTCTAGTTCTGTTCTGACTTGTCCGTTTTAATGTTTTAATATGCTCATATTCTCAAGGAATCTTTTTTTTTTCTATTTTTTTGTTATTTTATATTTAAATTCTATGTAGGTAAATTGTGAAACTTTTAAGTTATTATGATAGTTTCTCCTTAATGAAAATCATAGCACGTTAAGTCCATACTTCATACGTCTTCGATGGCCAAGCCCATACTATGCAGCTGTATTGTTAGTTTCTGATCAGAAAATTCTTGGCAGATCAAGATTGTGATTAGTGAATATTTTTGTGCTAAACACCTTAACGCCTTTTCGATGTATTTATTTTGACCTTATTTGACAATTTATTGTATGCATCATCTCCAGGGCATGGAAAATTTGAGACCTTAGGAGCCCTTGGGATTTCCACTATGCTTTTGGCCACTGCTGGTGGCATTGCTTGGCACGCCTTGGATGTCTTAGTGGTATAGATCTGTACTGTTATCTTAAGCGGAGAGGAAACATTTCTTTATGCTGTGTGAAACTCGAATAGCTCAGATGTGAATCATTCAGAGTTGAAGATTCTACATTTTATATTGTTATGTATCTCATTTTCCCAATTTTTTGCATTTGTAGGATGTGTTATCAGTTCCTCCAGAGGTAGTTAATCAATCCGTTGCTCATAGCCATGCGCATATTCACCAGCAGAGCGGACATCACCATGGAGTTGACATGGACCACCCAATTCTAGCATTGAACATGACTATAGTTTCTATAGCTGTTAAAGAAGGGTACAAGTCATTTATTTGTTTGTTTATCTATAAGAATATTCACTTTCATTTATCTTTTCTAAGTGTAACTTGTGGCTATGTACTATTCTTTTCCGTGTTTATCTTATAATTTACTTCTCTTTGCAATATCTACTTCCGAAGGTAAAATTGGTAGATTTTTCCAATATCTGAAATACTATTTTGTTAGATATGTATATACCTCTTTTTCCTGTTTTGATTAGTTTGCATTTTTTATCAAGGTTATACTGGATAACAAAAAGGGCAGGCGAAAAGACAGGCAGTGGACTCATGAAAGCCAATGCTTGGCATCATCGTGCAGATGCTATTTCATCAGTAGTTGCTCTCGTTGGGGTTGGTAAATATTTCTCTTCCGAATTCATTTCATGCTCAACAGTGGCCGTAAAAGCCAATAATTATTTGCCACTTTTTG
>JAUEKW010157851.1:0-17823 GCA_032274785.1 Ajuga reptans
CTTTTTTTTTTTTTTTTTTTAATTTGATAACTTGTTGTGTAGGTAGTAGGTTGCTAAATCTAAGGGCTGTCTTTAAAAGTTGATAATCTAATGATTGTAATTTATTGGGGTACCGGTACCCCGGGTACACCGTAGAAGCCCTCTCTTTATAGTCATATATAGTCCATCATTAGCAATTTTTGTAACACACGAAGACTCCCATACATAAAGCTTCACTCCCAGTACTTACATCCTTGCACCTATGTACACATACACTAGTTATTCAACTTCATTGAAGTATCGAGGAGTTTTGAAAGGGAATATCATAATAAGACCTCAAGGAGAAGGGAGAACAAGCTATAATTACTTTTGTATTTTAGAAAATTTGAAGAAGAAATAAGGTAAAATGACGTAACCCTTAACTTGTAAATTATATACATATTTAGGGCTTGATTTATTGTACTTTTTATTGATCAAGGGTGATTCCCCTTAGATTTAGGTTTGTGAATATTGCTTGTTGATAGTATACATGACTTAGGAGTCTTATATGGTTGATCGTCGATTTACATATTTTGCTACGTGGTGTAAAATCAGAATATACTTGTTAGTTAAATGTATTTTGAACCTTTGAAATTTTTTATTATTGAGTATTTTATAGTTTTATATGGTTATAAGTTTTATATAAGGAAAGATTATATTATCTAGATGTGTGAACTTTACAAGAATATACTAGTCGTCGAAATTCATATTCTGAACACAGCTTTAGAAATTTATATAAAATTATGTACTAAGAATTTCTCAACCTGTTACACTATGTTATACAATGTGATGTTAGTACTCTATGGTTAAAATTACTTGAAGACATCTCATTGAGTTAATGATTTTTAATGAATTTTACAAAATAAGCTGGTTTTAGGTCTAAAATCTATCGATTTTAGTCATACAAAATATTTTATATAAATTCATTAATTTTGAATCTTACAAAACTGTTTTAATATGTTAAGATACATGGAATTAGGAGTCTATAGTTAAAGTTTTAGAGGTTTCTATGAAATATATAATTTATAGTGAATTTTACAAGACAGGCTGATTTAGGTCTCAAGTTTGTCAATTTTGGTCTTAGAAAATAATTTTTATAAAACTATTCCGTTTGAACTTTTAAAAACTTCTTTACTATGCCGTATCATATGAGGTCAGGAGTTTTTATTTAAAGTTTTAGAATTGTTTATGAAATAAATGATTTTTAGTGAATTTCGCAAGTTAGTCTAATCTTAATGCCTGAAAATAGTCAATTTTCAACTCTAGTAGAGTTTTTTTTTTTAGAAACTTACAGTTTGAATTTCAACAAACTATTTTAGTATATTAAATTATAGAATATAATGTATAGTTATCTTAAATTTTAATAATTTTTAGATAATTATATGAATTATATGATTTTTTTTATCGTTTTACTTATAAAAGGCTATTTACTCTAGAAATTATATTTTTTTAAAGAATGGTTTACCCTATATGAATATTTTTTTGTAATTATGTAAAATAATAGGTTAGTTAGATCACTTATATATTGTAATCTTATTCCCTACGTGATAATAGGTTAGTTAGATCACTTATATATTGTTATCTTATTCCCTACGTGTCTAACGTGCTACATACTACTATATCAATGCGTTAATATATATGGTTAAATGTGTATATACATGTTCACTAGTTATATGTATGAGCTAAGATTAGGATAAATAAAATGAGTTAAGACGAATAAACGAAGAGTCATAAAGAAAGTTGAGACTAAAGGTTCAAATTGTGGCGAGTGCAATACGAGTTGGACTGGGTAACCTTGGAGCTTCTGCAAAGCAATTCAGTCAAAGAACGTCTACATCAGTCAAAGAAAGTATACATCAAAAGTGGGTAACTTTTATTTGGTATTCTTCTTCTTTTATGTTCTTATGTATGTCCAGCTTGACCATGCGAGCGGTCATTCCGTTATATAGGCCTCAGTGTTATTCCGTTATACAGGCAGACCTTCAGGTCGTAGGACCTTCGGGTCAATAGTTGGCTGGTCAACAAGTTAGTTGATTATAGTGCTGCATGTCAGTGTACAATCTTATAGCATATTAAATAAGTGTTATCTACTTTGTTCGCATAACTTATGATGGTATGCTTAAACGTACGTTTTCAGGTCCAACGGATTGGCAGGAGATCTAGCTGGCATGGGCAAGTTCCCAATGAGAAGTAAAGTAATGTAATTGAAGTTAGGTATTATTGTAGAAGTATTTAGTTACATTGATCGAGTTAAAGTTATAAGTGTTTTATCTTTCAAATTATTTTAAATTGAGAGTTTCTATTATTTATGATTTTATAAAGTACATTAAGGATTTTAACCAAAGATGTGAGTTTTTACGAGTTAGTTTTTATGTGTGAAAAATAGATCAGTTATTGAGAAATTTCCTAAATCGTATTTTTATTAAAGGGTCTTGCGCTTGAAAATATTTTGAAAGTATAAGTATGTTCTGGTGGCAACCTTTCACCTGCTTGCGGGGCTGGGGTGCTACAAAGAGTATCAGTAAGTCTCCTAATTTTGTGCATCAAATGTAAAGTGAACACAAATTCAAAGCTCGCCATATACCTGTAAGCCCTTGAACTTCAGCCTTAGATCTCGCATTTGGAGAATTCTCAATAAGACCCTCAAACACTTTGCAAGTTGCAACATATATATCTATCAAGCTCTTCACTGAGTTATAATGAGAACTCCAACGGGTAGTGCCGGATTGTTGCAAATTACCAATTTGATTGGTACCACGACCGGATTCAGATTCTCTAGTAGCCAATAGATCATCAATTACACATCTTTGGGAAGCATGCAACTCAAAGACACGCTTAGGTGAAGAAGTGATAATATTTATGATATTTTCTAGGTGATAAAAGAATTCCCAAACCACACTGACATCCTTAGCTGCAGATACCAACACCAACTGCAAACGATGTGTAAAATAATGAACATGATAGACACATGGACAATCTCTAAGAAATAATGCCTGGAGAACATTCCATGAGCCATGCATATTACTAGCACCGTCATACCCTTGGCCTCTAATTTTCTTAACTTACCGATCATGATGGGCAAGAATATCACAAATCTCCTTTTTCAAAGTTGCTGAAGTAGTATCACTAACACTTTTAATTGCAAAGAAATGTTATGTCAAAATTCTACAATCATTCACGAACCTCAAGATAATTGTTATCTGCTCTTGTTTGGATATATATTGTGCTTCATCAGCAAGAATACAGAACAATTTATCCCCAACTTCTTCACGAATTATTCGGCGTACTCTATTAGCCATAATAGTTAGAATCTCTTTTTAAATCTCCGGTGCAATGTATTGAGCATGTTTAGGAGCATTATCAAGAACAATTCATCAACATCATTACTCATATCTGCAAACGCCCTCACTAATTCAATAAAATTTCCACGATTCGATGAAGAGGAAGATTCATCATGGCCTCTAAAGGCACATCCTTAAAGTGCTAGCCATTGGGCACTTCTAATTGAAGTCTTCAAGCGTAAGTGATTTTTTTGCTTCTCTATCTTTATTTGAGCATGCATAACTTTGTCAATATGCCCAGAAGGTCTCATCAAATCTTCTGCCCTTCTAATACACATAGTGTGAGGTGATAAAGCTGCAGAACCAATATGAGTAAGAAATGCACACTTATCTCCTTGGCTAATTCTCTTCCAATTCCCGAATCCTTCCGTAACTAAAGTAGAAGTATTAGAAATACTAAAATCGCTCATGAAAAGAAAGCAGTAAAAGCAATAGACTTTATTTGTAGAAGGCGAATACTCTAACCAATGGAACTTGTCAAACCATTTATTTGGAAACTACGATTCTGAGCACCAAACTCTGTAACTTGATACACTTCCATCCTTAGTTGATAAGGTCCATCTTTTATATAAGCCCGTCTTATCTCATCTCGTACATTTGTAGGATATTCACATAATTGCTTTCTTTTTCCCAGATCTCGTTCAATAAGAGTAGATGATTGCAAATTTGAATTTGAGGATAATTGCTCTATACATATTGAAGGGGGTTCAGTAGACTAATTTTTCACTACAATCGGTGTAGTTTCTGAGCTACTTCCACGAGCTTGTCGATCTTATTTTGGGAAGAAAGATGATATAAGTCATTTTGGACATTTTTCCTTTATCTGCAGAAGGTTGATGCTCCAAATTAGACATCTCTTATTAGTTATTATGTATGGAAGAAATGAAAACAAATCAATTCAACCCTTATAAGTCACGATTTAAAAAAAAAATATAACATAACCCTAACAATTTATCAAACTAAAATAATCATAAGTCACAACCCTAAAAATTAAACAATCATAACCATAATAATAAAAAAATTAAATAATTATAACCATTTTTATATTTGTCCAACTAAAATAATCATAACCCTAAAAATTAAATAATCATAACCCTAGCAATTAGAAATAACTTATTTGGAAGATTAATAATAACCCTAGCAAGCAATCTTAAATACAACAAAAAGAAAAAAGAAATAGCCAAAGATTAAAAAATACATTACCTAAATTCCTGCGCCTCTGCTGAACAAGCCGCCTTATTTGGAAGAGTAAACACCAATTTGGGAAGTTGAACAACAGAAAAGAAGATTACTTCTACTTTCTTTCGTGCAATTCGCTTAGCGCCTCCCCCAATCCCTTTTTTCTTTTAAGTTTTAAATTGATGTTTAATTATTTATTTAATTGAGTGGGCTTAATTTTATGGGCTCTTATTTATTTAGGGGTGTGGGATCTTATTTAATGGAATGGACTTAATTTTGTAAAAACAAAAAATAAATTGGGTGGGCTTGATATTAATTTTTGGGGTGGGCTTAATATTAATTTTTGGAGTGGGCTTAATGTAATTAATACTACTACTAGTGGTACACTGATGGAAGAGGGCTGGGCTGAAGCCCCGTACGGGCCAAGACATCATCTGCCCCTAGACTAAGGTCATTTGAGTCACTGGTTCCCATTGCTCCATGGATGGACCAAAGTAAATATGGACGGGAATGCTACGGGTGCTCCGGGTCACATAGTTGGGGAAGGAATTTTCCAAAATTGTAGAAGCTTTATTCGAGGGTGTTTCTCTATCTTGTTTCGACGGGGCTATGCCTTCGAGGCGGAGTTGGCTACTGCTATAAAAGCAGTGGAGCTTGCAGATAATCTAGGATGTCATAACTTATGGTTGGACACGGATTCAACTTACGTAGTTCACATGTTCACGACCAAGTCTTCGAAGGCACCTTGGCATTTTCAAGGTGGTTGGATGTAAAATTTGAAGCAGACTGATCGTATAAGTTTTCAAGCCTCGATCATTTTCAGGGAGGGCAATGCAACATATATTTTGTCTAAGCTTCCAAAGGATTATGTATGGAGGACTCGATTCCAAATTTTCTCAGGGCTTCGGTCAGCTATGACGGGCTTTCGGAAGAATATTTTAATTTTATTAGTTTATCACGCTCTTCGGTATTCTTTTTCCTCCTCATGTACTTTTCCCATCGGATTTTTCCATAGGGAGGGTTTAACGAGGCCGAAATCTTAATCATCAGAGTGACTGGTTTTGTGGTCTCCTCTTTTTCCTTTTGTTTTTTGTTGTTTGTCATGAGAGTGACCGGCTTGTGGCCTCCTCCTTTTTTTTGCTTTGTGTTGACTCTCGTTATTTCACTTTATATATTTTCAATGATTCAGAGTTTTCCAAGGTTCGGTTTCCCTCGAACCAATATAGAGTGTAATGTACTGTAAATAATTGAACAAATTCATTGTGGAAATTAATAAGGGACATAATGTAAACACCAAAAGGTGGTCGGGGAAGGCTACAATCCATGGAATCAAACCCCTACAAAGTTACTGTCACCCTTTGTGGTTGGATTAACCTGAAAGTCAATCAATTCCAACCTAGGGGTGGAGATTATGACAAAGTCGTATGAAGAATACCCATATCTTAATATCATTGTTAAGAATCGACTCTAGATTCGATTAGCCTTTATTAGGTGAAATTTGAATACACTACCATCTCCCACGTTAAAGACCGGTATGGGAGCATTAGTAAAGCACTAGGGTACCAGGCAATCGTATTTTTGTGCTAACAAGAGATAACCAAACCCTGACCCCTCTTCACACCGTAACTTCTCTCTTAGGTCTCCCTTATAATCTGAAGAATTTAAGTAATGTAATTTTCGGTATTAAAATTATCGAGTCAACCCATACAGCCAATGACCTGTAAACCTAATACCTAGCATATCAAAGAGAGATCAATTCAAAGATATGGGTAAAGAATACACATTAGCAAATCCAAAACCATAGGTTTATTAGTATCCATGACAAACCGAACAATAAATCAACAATACATCAATCCCGAGGCTTGGGCTACTCCCTAACCTCAAGAAATAAGGCGACTACTCACTCATCATCCATGAAACAACAAAGATCAAAATTATTAATCAAGAAAATAACATAAATGAAAATAAAGAGAAAGAGGGGAAGACACTACTTAATTATTGTTGAATCCTTGAAGAACTCCGACAATCCTTATAGGCGTTACAAATCTTCGAGTAATCTCCAAGTCTCGACTCCAAAGTGGTTTTCTTCATTGAAGAGGGAAGAAACCCCTATCTAAACCTAAGAAATTGAAAGGGAAAAAATTACAAATGAAAGATAAGATGTTTGTAAATGAGAAAGGGAAGTTATTACACCCTGGCTAATTAAAAGACCTAAAAACCCGCTGAAAAGCCCCTAAAATGGGGGTACAAACGTAAAATCACATATGAGAAGCCTTGATATTAAGTTTGGTTGAACCAAAGTGTTGAGGCGTAACTTGATCGGATTTCTCAGTAATTCTGGGAACAATCAACTAGGAATTAGCTCCCAAATCCTTCTAAAAAGTTGTAATCTCAACATAAGATTTCCGTAGAATTCTGAATCGCTGGAATCTGACATTGGACGAGGAAGATACTGCCAGAAAATGAAATTGCACCGGGTTGAGATGGATCGGGGGGAGGGGGTGAGGTGCATACCGGCGCCATACCTGACCAGTGTGCAACCAGTATACTCGAGGGGTCCACTGAAGGATCCTACCAGTGACATACCGGTGCAGTGGCGGTACCAGCCACGGTATTGGGCTTCTCTTCCTCCATCTTCATGCGTCTTCGTCTTCTGTCATCCTTTTGGGCCTCTTTGCTTATTTTTTTCTTCCTGGTCCCTTCATGATATTCGTTTGTCACTCGACGAACTTCAATTTGAGCTAGGCACTGGCCTATTTCGGGCTCGTTTGTACCTTGAAATATGTGCAGAATGGACGGATATGTGGGAACAACTCCTTTGAATCTCCGAATTTCCCTACCTTAAAAATATAACTAAAAATATTAAAAAGTGCATCCAATTATATAAATAAGGACAATCAACCCGGAAATACAATTTTACACGTTAAATGACTTAAAATAAGCGCAAATCATAATAAAATATGAACATGAAATGCATATGAAAACCAATCATTTTGACATTCATCATTCATCTCATGTTGTTTTTGCTCCAGCCCAAGTCTATATGCTCCTGCCTTTGCATTATTTGTTTCTCCATTTTCCCTTGTCTCTGTCTCATCTCCTTTCATGCATCCTCATAAAGCCTAGTCCATAGTTGTCCATGTAAGAAATACATACACATATGTTTACATAAAAACATCGTAGTGGAAACGTTTATGAGAGTACCTGGATCACCTTGATTCTGATTACCAATTGATGTATCTCTGCTTCTACACCATCCTCGGTCTTGAAGACAAGTAGTGTTTTCCCAATTTCACATGATAAAACTCTTTTTCTCTCAAATGGTGAATTATGTATTCTCAAAGGAAAAATATGTGTTCAATTATATGCGTCCCAGTAGATGATACTATTTATATCGAGGGACTAAATGGAGCCATATGATAATATGAATTTTAATCGTGATTGGGCCTAATATATTTAACATAAGATAACTAATATATCATGTTAATCTTATCAGATGAGATTACAAATATCTCATGTGGATTTCACATAATATTATATCATCTCCCACTCATTCACATGGGCATAACATCTAAATATTTCCTCGAGACTTATAAGGTTAGTATCTTGTGCGACCTGGTGATGTTATCTCAATACACCTATATTTTAGTCAATGTCAAACTAACACAGGATGTCATCAGTATCCCAGATAATTTCTTACACAAAAAAAAGTAACCCATATCCTTTGGGAGATCATCTCATGGCGTTATAAGTTCTTCCACATGACTTATTCTATAATCCATGATTGTAAATGACAACAAAACTAAGTAGCCACCCGGGCTATGAATTATAAAATATTTGGTGTATTCACAACTTATATTTTCTCAGATACTCATATCAACCTATTAGCAACTACACTACTTTCCTAGACACATTCTCAGTAAGCCGAATCTCACATGGCCCTCGGTCATATGCTAAAGTAGCAACATCTAGTGCTAACTTCTTGATATAGATCCAAGTTATAATGGTACATAAATTATTTAGGGCTCACACAATGACTGAGAAGGGTTCAACCAAATCACTCGCTAATAGTTGGTCGCAGCGTATGCACACACAATCACATGTTACAATGGAGCTTCCACTTGTTTGAAAGTGTCACACTAATATGTTCTACGAATCTCCTTGTCCAGAACTCACAAAGAGAAGTGACTTCTCAAGATTCAGCTTTTAAAAGAAAGGTTTTACATACTAGTACGGAAAAAACCATGTGCGACTTTCTATAAGTCTCATCTCAGTGTCTTACTGAGGCATCCATGTGATTTGAGATAATATTTTGTACATCAAGTACAAAAATAATGTAGACTCATCCTACACACTACTCAAATGATAGGGTGGTCATCCGTTTGAGAGGACTGACAAAAAATCTTGTGGCAAAATACTATCAACATAATTTTGTGTCAAATGATAAAAGTAAATCTCAACATTTTATTGAAAATAAAATGTTAAGCCAAAATACAAAAAAAAAAAAAATCATAGTTATGCAGTCACAAATTCCTAATGTAAGACTTAAACACATCTCTAGCAATCGGATTGGTCATTGAGTCAGTAACATTCTACTAGTAGAAATGTGTTTCAATGTGATCTCTCATTGTTTGACCATGTCGCATATATGGTGAGAACGAATTTCTTTGTGCTTGGCGTGATCATGATATTTCAGATCCTTCAAATACTCCAATGCTGCCATACTATCAGTGTACATCTCAACTGGCTCAACGACACATATCGGCATGACCAAATCTTGCAAGAATACAACTTCTTGTGTTGCTGCAAACATGCTACATACTATGCCTCCATTGTAGACGAAGCAACATGTGTAACACCCCAGCCCTGCAAGCAAGTGAAAGGTTGTCATTAAAACGTACTTATACTTTTACAGCATCATAAGTAGTTCAAGCTTCTAACTTAGAGACATTTAAAAGATAAAACATTTGCGACTTTAACTCATTCAATGTAAATTAAAGACTTATACTAAGATACTTAACTTCAAAGGTATTTTCTTTTCTCTTTATACTTCTTATTTGGAGCTTGCCCGTGCTAGCTAGATCTCTTACCAATCCGTTGGACCTGAAAACGTACGTTTAAGCATAACATCATGAGTTATGCGAATCCAGTGGATAATACTTATTTAATATGCTATAAGATTGTACACTGACATGCATCACTATAATCAGCTAGCCCGTCGGCCAGCCAATTATTGGCCCAAAGCTCAGCCTGTATAATGGAATGACACTGAGGCCAAGCCGAATACCCGAAGGTCCTGTGACCCAAAGGTCCTATATAACGGAATGACCATGTGCATGGTCAAGCGGGCTATACATTAGAAATCCTAGTAATAAAACACTATTTTTTGAAAACGGAAAACATAGGAAACACATATTAATATTTCAACCAAACATCAAACACGTCCTTCACTTCTTCCTTTTCTTTCCTGAAACACTATCTCCCTTGCCTTCTGTAGTTGTTGTGTTAGCTAGCATATCTTCATCATCAGCATGTAAATTTTCTTTTTCATTTGGGTGGTTGGTTGCAATTGCATCATCTTCAATCTCTTCAACATGGCAAATCGCCTTCATTTTCTAAAACAATAGGAAAAAATAAGAATTTTTTTATTTTATTGTAGAAAGCATAAATATGTGGTAGTTTACCTTCTTCTCAACATAATTGTCGTAGTAAATTGCAAGTACTTATTCATCAGCAGTAACCTTTGTCACACTATAAGTCACTGAATAGCGATGCTGATCTATCACCCTAACTTGAATCTTGAAGAGGGCAAAATGCTCAGATAAAGCATCTTCAATCTCCTTGGGCAAGAAATCGAAAGACTCGACCTGTTATACATAACATAAATATCAGATATTTATGTTGAAAATTTTGTTGTTATATAGTATATATCTTACATTGTTCTCCATCACTTCGCCGGCATATTTCCCTATCAACTCACTACACTCCTTATCCCATAGCATAAACTTGGCAGTATTAGTCTTGTCATGAACCAAAAACTCAATTTTGTACCTGTTTTGTAGAATAGAAAAATAAAGAGTAAGATGAATGAAATTTTTTTTATATGACACAATGAAACGTAGTAAAAATTAAAGGAATTCACAATTAAAACCTATAGTTTCCACGATTATCTGTCACTCCACATTTGTGCACATATACCTAGCATCCTCCTTAGTTAAAGTTTTGGTATATTTTTTGCATGACAAATAGCACCACTCCCTCAAAGTCTCAACCTGGAGTATAGTGGCTGAAACCCAAAAAACTTCATCCTTGTTATATCGCATAATTTTTGCCAAGTTCTTTACATCAACTTCCCATTTCTTAAAAACATCAGCAATGTTAGACACATAGGAACTTGTAGTTGTTGTTAGGGCAGCACATACCACGCCAGACTGCACCATTCTATTAATAAATTAACATTGAATTAAAAAAATTGATATTTTTTAATGTGATAAACTCACACATGGAGAAAATTTATTGAACATGTGCATGGAAGTCATACCCTTTTATGAATTGTTTGAAAACTTCTTTTTCTCCATTCATTGTAAGCTTTGTAACATTGTAGGTATTGCACAACATTGTTTGATCTGCCAAATGATTTTTTTGTTGTTGTAATTATTAAGCAAAGATATAAAAATAATTAATATTAAATACTGATTAAAGACAGATAACATTTTTCTACCTCCAAATAGCGACATCCTCCCAAACTCAATCATCACAATTACTGTTAGCTCAGTTTCTGTTGAGATAAATGGAAGTATGTCGTCGATATAGTTGTCCCAAGGTGTGCATGTGACCGAGTTTTGCTATGTAAAAAGAGAATTTTAGTACATTATATATTTTTTTTATATTTTGATAAACCAATATAATTGTAAAATGTTTACTCGCAATCTTCTAGTGTGAACTCCATGCGCTCACCTTTTGCTGTTGCAATGGGTGGAAGTTGGCATGATGTGAGCCGGCCGATGAAATCTGAAATGCAAGATATTTACAGTTCTTTATTTAGATTTCATAACACAATCTATGTAGAGACCTATATTTCATATAGTGTAAATTTAACTTATTTCTCACCGAACAAAATGAACTGAGCATTGTCTTTATTTACCTCGAACTCCTTGCATGTTTTGAAATTGTAAGCAATTCCTGGAAACTTGTCATCGAAAATCTCTTCCATCTTTATTTTCCTTAAGAAAATAATCTGCATCAAATGAGTTGTCGTCTAGATTTCATCTTATTCTCTGTCATAATAAAGTCTTTCAAAGCATAGAGTTTGCCCTCTATTGCTTTTGCCTTAAAAAACTTCATATTCTGACCTCGGAGAGAAGCATGAATTCGTTCGCCCTAAAACAAATAGAAAATTAGGAAAAGCTTGTTAGTATATGTAAAATATGAATATTTGAAGTATTTTTTCTATATTTGACTATTTTTTCTGCAACCTCTTTCTCTTGAAATATATACTCGAAACTTGAAACTTCATTTGTATTACCAAATGAAGGTATCTCATAAGTGTGCACCAGACGAACTTGTATACTCCATGAAGTGGTGGATGGGCCGACCTTCTTAACCAAACTGGAGAAGGCAGACATTGCTTTTGTAGAGAGATTTCTTTTGCAGTTTTTTTGTAGGATGAGTTTTTGTAGTAGTAGTGTAATGACAATATTGTATGCTTCTAATATATATATATAGGTGAAATTGAAGTAGTGGGTTCTTTAGAAATTTAAGTTTTGGCATAAAAACGTGTTGGTGACGGTTTTTAAAAATGTAAGTTACATTTTATTGAGCAGTTTTTAAATTTAAATTTGAAGTAGTGGGTTGTTTTCAGATTTTGAATTGAAGTAGTGGGTTCTTTAGAAATTTAAGTTTTTGCATAAAAACGCATTGCTGACGGTTGTTAAATATGTAAGTTACTTTTTATTGAGCAGTTTTTATATATAAATTTGAATTAGTTAATAGGAGAAAATCGTGGATTATTTATCAAATTAAAAAAAAAAGACGAAAATTTAGGGAGTGACAGTTATACTAGGAGAACATGGTGGGTATTTCTCAAATTAAGAAATTAACAAAACATTGAAGGTACTCCATTCCTGTGGGCTTTTTAGGAGCGGGAGTGGCACTTGTTTTGAAGTTGTTTGACTGTAGCAAGTTTTACCAAAAGACCATTTAAAATTCTAAACAAAAAAAAAAAATTCAGTGAAATTTTCTGGAGTGACACGTGTTTTTTTTCTAGTTTTTAGCAACCTTGCTTTAGTATTTAGAGTGGATATTAAATTTCTGATTCATGTTTTGGGTTCGAGGGTGGTGTTAGAGGCTGCCGGAAATTTGGTGAAAGTGGTGTGGAAGGCCGGTGCGCCAAGAATGGAGGACTGGTGATGATGAGTTTTTAAATTAATTTTTAGATTTATTACTAATTGTTTTGATTTTTTAAAATAAATTTGGTTTCTTAAAATAATTTTAATTTTTTTATTCAAATAAGTATCTGATTGTGTAAATTTGTTTTAGATTTTGAAAATAATTTTAAATTTTTTTAAATAATTTTCTCGTTTGACTGTCACATTATCTTTTGACCAGTCAAGTTACCTGTTCTAAATGGTGACATAACATTTTTACCATTTTTTTGCAACATATATGACATGTTCATAAAGTTAAAAAGTTAAAGAATGTTTTCATAAAGAATGATATCGTACTCGGCATTTCTACCAATTTAGTAACATTATAAATATACACGCAATATATATAGTGAAAAGTACTCAAAATAATCTAATGCACAATTTTTATATTAATTTTAACCCTGTTACAAATTTATACTAATATTAGCCTTCCCTTCATATCCAATCACGTTAATAGACTATTATGCCCTTACATTTAATAGTTGCATTTTTCTCCCAAATTCAAATCTTTCACCAATTTCTTCCCCATTCAGATTTGATTCAAATCTCACGTGAATTTCTTCCCCATTAAAATTCGACGCCATTTTTTCTCTTTCTTCTTTCCTATACCATCGGCTGTGTATCACCTTAGGATTCCTGAATCCATCGGCTGTGTATCATCATCAACGGAATTACCATCCATCGGCTGTATATTGCCTTGCATTCCCCTCAATAGGATTTCGTCTTCCCCAATCCATCGGTTGTGTATCATCATCAACTGAATTGATGTCCTTCTTCCCCAATCAAACGGTTTTGTATCACCATCAACTGAATTGGTACCGCCGCCGCTGTAATCTGCAATCCCCTGCTTAAGTTTCATCATTCACTTGGATTTGGTGTAAGTTGGCGATTCTTTCCCAACCACCGGCGCCGCCGCTACCGCCACAACACCACCAGTCCAATGCGCCTCCGCCTCCGCCTCCACCTCCGCCTCCGCCTCCTCCATATTTGTAGAATTTCGCATCCGCTACCAACGCCACACCATTAGTCCGTGCGTCCACTACCACCGCAGTCTGCTGCACTTCCGCCTCAGGTTTGTTGCCGGCGCACCTCCCCTGTCGCTGCCTCACCGCCCTTGTGACCACCACACCATTTTTCATTTTGCGATTTTAGGGGAAGAGGGTAACATAATGTTTTGCAGAGTGGGAGGTTCTAGGGTATGGTAATTGGGAGGCGGACTGAAATTATGGGAGGGGTAATTATGTCAATGTTGTTATATTAGTATATATGAAAAGATTATAATTAATACAATTTTGTAAGGGGGCTAATATTAGTATAAAACTTGTGCACAAGATTATTTAAGATTTTCTCCCATATATATAACGAGTTATAGAAACAACATTAAACATGTTTGAAATATAAAAATCCTAACTCCAAGTCCAAATTAGTAGTTTTCCTTTTCTAAAACTGGATATCCATCCGTGCTATGGACGGGTTAGGTTTATTTTTTATCATATTACTTATTTTGAATATAAAGAAATATATATATATATTCATTGAATGCAAAATAAGTAATAAATAACATATTATAAATTATAAATTAATTATATGGACCACTTTATATAATGGGAAAATGCCTGATATGACAAACACACATGAAATGTTACAAAATAACACAAAGTACAATTCGATGTTCTTTATCTTTTTTAATTCATTTGCTCTCGCCGTAACAACCTAGCTTGTTTCGTCACACCTTCATCCATTTTGATAATCAATTACTAACAATTTAGTTATAATTAAAAATAGAACAAACAAATTTACTATTTAAATATTTGACCTCATTAAATATCCTAAATTAATAAACTACAAATAATTATGTAACAAATGATAAATCTATTAATGACATCTGAAAAAATGGCCAATTAAAATAGATGAACAAATCTATATAAATACAATAGTAATGGCCCAATAAACAATAGTGTAAGGAAAATGGGCCACAGAAATTAGTACATTAAAAACTGTCCAATTGAAAACTAAATATAGAAAAAGTAGCCCAATAATTAAAAGCAGTATTCATATTTTGCATTAAGATTTTACAGAACAAAAGAAAAAGAAAAAAAAGAAATCCAAAAGATAGAAATGTAGAATAATGTAAAAAATGGATGTTTCAGCTCTATTGTACAGCTGAATGACAGCTGCATACTACTCGCCCCCCCTACTGCAATCCAATTTATCTCTCCCCTAACTTTTTCATCTTCCGTTTCCAAATCCGACATTCATCTCCATCTTCTTCTAAATTTCTCCACTACTCTGCATCTAAGTATCCTGAGCCCATTAGCAAAAGTGTGTATAAAATTTCTCTCTCTCTAAACTCTCTCTCTTTTATGTCCAAAGTCAAAGTTCATCAACTCTTCTTCTCCATCTCTCCAGCAGCATGTATGTGTACTATTATGCATCTCAGTCTCTCACATGCGTTCGTAAACTGAGAAGTATTGTTAGCAAAAAAATGTGTAAAACCCCCAAAAATTTCGCTCACCAGCTATCTTCACCCACCAAAATTAAGAGGAAAACCCTGAGAACAAATAGATTTCGAAATGATCTCTGATTACTTGAGTTAGATTTTTGGGTAGAAGACATAGATCTAGAATATTTAAAGCTTTTTCAAGATCTGTTGTCTGCATTTTGGTAGATCTGATTTTTTTTGTTTTCCCCTTTTAATTTTGTGTAATTTTTTCAAAACCTTCATACAAAATAACCTTATCTGGCTTTGGATATTTCAACGATTTTTTTTTTCAAAACAAAGAAAAAAAATTCCTACATCTTCAAAAACTATCTTACTTGAGTTATGAACTTATGATATATATAAATTTTATTTTTTTTAATATTATTTCCATTGATATTTTTAAAGCCCTAACAAAATTTCTAGTATATCTCCACATTTTTACCCCAAACACAATCAGCAACGTTTTTGCACTGATTTTACAATTTTTAAACATATTTGCCTTTTATTTTGTTTTTGTTCGTCTACTCTATTTCAGTTTATAAAATATGGGGGCATTCATGTTTATACTCTATAGAAACACGGGTAAAAAGTGTCCCTGTTCATTTGTACACATATGACCTGATTGTAACTACTGTGAACTCATGCTTTATAAATACATAAAGTATACACATACATAAAATTAAAAAATTCTAATGTTTCTGAAAAACAAAGTTAAATTCAAAGCAAAACTTGGGAACACATGATTTCCATACATTTCCCTGCCGATTATGTGGATATTGAAATGCATCTGAAAGTTGCGACACAAACCTTAGGACTCAGTATCTGATTTTCTATGAAACTTTTGTGAATATGTATATGGTTGTTCTGAAGATGCTATTTCTCTGACATTCCACAATTTATCTCCTGCTTGTGTTGTATGATGACTTATTTCTTCTTCATCTACACATGCTTTCTGTAACATGAACGATGTTCAAACTGTGAACATCTAAGGAATAAGAGAGTTTTTCGGATGCCTTATATTTAAAATTAATCTACTTTAGCATTTAATTAGTGTTCACCATATATGGTACAATTTTGATGTCTTTTGTCATACAAAGAGTTAGTCTACACATCTTTATATCTTATATTGTTAAAGCAGACAAATTAATTTTGATATCTTACTATATAGAAAACTTTCTATTAGATTTGCAATGTGTTATATTACATAAATGATTACTCCATATCTATCGAATACTACATCTTTCTTTTATTACCTTCTTACATGAGCTATGTACAAACTGAAGATGAAGAGGCTCTTCGACAAACGGACGTGTAGATGCGATACTTAAACCACTAAAAAGGTAATATCATCTTCAACAAAAAAAAACTTAATTACTTTGTAACATCTTATGACATTGATAAGTAAGGTTTTAAATTACTTTGTAACATAAAACAGGATGAAAGTAAAAACTAATTGAGTGTGGCAGAAAGAAAATGCAGATACGAAGCTGAAAATAGTACGAAGGTAATTCATATTTTACAAATCAATTGTAATTTGTGTGTCGTCATACAATGGTTAACATATTTGAGATCCTGCAGGTTTTTTTGGTTGTAAAATTTCTTAAAGTACTCTTGCAACAATTAAAACTGGTCTTTTAAGACCTAAATTACTTCAATTATTCATAATTTATGCAATGCTAACCTTACAAATTATTTTATATTTAGGTTGTTTTCAGCAGAAGCATGCACAGACTGGTGATGAAGACAATGATACATAACATAAGATGAGAAGAAAGATGCAGAGAATAGCAGAAATTCAACGGTAAGAAGAATATTAAAAAAAAAGTTAATCTGCCGAAACTTTTACATATGTTCATATAGCATTACATTTTTTTGGTTTTAGGCATGTTAAGTGTATTAAGAAAAATCATGTCATGTATAAAATTGTAATTATGTCAAGTAGTAATCCACAAACTAAAGACACATCACAAAAACAAAAGTACTATAGATTGCATCATATTAGTCAACACATAAACTTTGTTAGGAGCCTACGGAAACGTAACACAAACAACCTATTAATGAACTTGTAATAGTTTCACTACGACGATAGAAATTGCCTGTTTAAATAGACAAATTAAACATCTATTATTTCAATCACACATTAACTAACAAACATTATGAATTGAGACCTTCACCACTCACCAACTCTTCTCCTTCTTGTTCACGCTCTTAATCTTTTTAGCAGCTTTCATATTTTTCAAGTCATCCTTGATAGGGCCTCTTCATGAGATGTGTTATGACCTTATGTGTATACTAAAAGTTTAGCTTTAGTATAAGTGGGAGATTGTTAGAGTATACAGTAAAGCAAACTTTTGTTGGGCTTTGTGGACGTATATTT
>JAUEKW010157959.1:0-17808 GCA_032274785.1 Ajuga reptans
TAATGCAATAATATATGTAAATAAATATTCATGTAATATACTGTTTACTACAATAAACTAAAATAATAATATACTATAATAAATTTATATTTCTAATAAATTCCGAAATTGACGGTGAAAAATCTCAGTTCAAATTTGAAATCTAAACTAAATAATAGGGATTTAAAAATTTTAAAATTAAATAAAGGAAATTCGAAATTTTAAAAACTTGCCTCTTATAGTACCTTAATTTTTTGGGTGGAAAAATGACTACTTACTAAAAGTAGTGTACTTCTCTTATATATATATATTTGATTATTAATTTCATCTGCAGTCAATCACAATAAAATGTACAGTTCTGTCCACAATAAATACTCAAGTCAATCTCAAATAACAATCAATTAATGTACATTGCATTTTTCTAATATGATTTATTTTTTAATTATATACAACATGAGTGTCAAATTAGAAATCATGAAAAATATTATTAATTTGAGAAGCTATAAAAAAATTATGAATAAAAATAATCAATGTATTAAGAAATTGAAAAAGGTTTTTTTAGTAAAAAATAATAATCAATAGATGTGGTATTTTTACCACTCAGCCAATAATTCATCTACCACATGAAGGAAGTGTTATACACGCATCGTTATTTTGTCTATCAAATTTCTCAAAATAAAAAAAGGATAAAATATTCCAATAAATGTCAACATATAAAAAAGTGCGATTTCACTATATATTGATAGCTCCAATTAATTAGACATTAAGATTTTACATTTCAATAGAAATTTGATAAGTTTTAGGCGGCGACTATTTGCAGCCCACAAAATTTCTTAACGCAGCCCGATTCTCAATGTAGCCCACTTATATTTCAAAATTAGTATACATTTCTCAATACAACCCACTTAGTACCAATTTTACCCTTTGTTAAATTTTATTATTTTTAATAAAATATAAAAAAAAATGTATTATTAAAAGATAAGAATACTATATATATATAACAAAAACAAATACAACGTTAATTAAAAGAAAAGAAACAAAAAATTAAATAACAACACCCCGACCCCCCCCACCCCTTCCCAATTCCTATCCCTACTGGAAGTGAAACCCACGCCCGCCCCTTCCCCACCAACACCCCGCCGCCGCTGCAGTCTGCAGAAGCCATCTCCCCCATCCCCTCCCCTCTACCCCAAAACTCAACCTATCTCTTTTGTTCAATATATATTGTTGTCGTAAATTCATGAATCTTCCTCTTGTTAATATGAAATAATCAGATTTTGGGGCAGTAATTTAACCGGAATGACATCGATATTTTTTAAAATTAACTGACGATTAATGTTTACACCTCTTAAACTACGATTTAGCATAAGGTTAGAGACATTTGGACTGGCACACGACAATGATGGGGACGGCGGTACATGGTGGTTGAAGAAAATTTGAACTGAGACAATTGAGACTGATAATCGACTAATCGTGTGTATGTTTTCTTTATTTTCTTTTATTTATTTTAATTTTAATTTGACGTAAATAATAATATATATTGTGTACAATCCTTTAATTATTTAATTATGCCTTGATATCATTAAGGGTGTTCAAGTCATTTTATATTAGTATTTTTATTTATTAAATTAGTGGGTTGCGTTAAGAAATTTAATGGGCTGCGAATAGCCGCCGCCTAAGTTTTAATGTATACATATTGATTTTAACAAATTTATATTAATCAAATTTATGATATTTTAAAAAAATTATAATAAAAGGAAATAAGTCACCCTCTCTCTAGACCAATTCAAACATCAATCCTCATTTATATAAGGAATATATTTAGTATATCTTTTGATTATTGTAATTGGTGCTTATTTATATCTAGGTAGAAATCTAGGAGCTATGTATGCAATAAGTTAAAGCTTAACTTAAATACACATTTACCCTAATTTAACTTAACCCACAATCTATTTTAGATAATCATTTAGGCGGAAAAATGACAACATTTCTATTTATAGACGGATGTATTTTATTATATAGTAAGATTTAGGATTGATTTATGATCTTTATTTAATTTTGGATATAAGTATTTTCTATGTAGGTAATTAACGAGGATTGACCTCTCTATTTGTTTTGGAGAAGAAAAAGAATGAGTATTGGATCTTGAAAAAGGATGAGTATTGACCTTATACATTTTTCTTTAATTAGACATTTTTTTTATTAACTAACATATAATTTGCTTCTTATTTTTTTATTTAGTATTTTATTACATTACGATCGTTTAATTACATTAACTTTTATTATGTATTTTTGATACATTTACAAATCGTGCATCACACGATGGGATATTCTAGTAAAAAATAAAAAAGAACAAACATATATTACATATCAATTTCAAATAATATCGCTCACTAGGACTGCTACAAACAACTCGCAAATTATTAGACATTCAAATTGGATCCTAAATATATGCCACGACTACCATTTTATCGAATATAGGAATATTCCTAAGTATATAGTTAGTTTCGAAGTTATTAATATTATTCTCGCCACGGTTATACATATATATTTCCAAACCATTTCCGATTATATATATGTATATATTATAAATATATATATATATAAATAATTATATGTCTAAACATATTTTAATATGTTGCTAGGACTTAATATATTGATGGGTTAATATCTAATTGCACCATGAATTTTTTGCATTTTTTCCATTTTTAACCTAAACTTTGTTTTGTTTAAAATAGCACCCGAAAGTCCATGGGTTTATCAATTTGCAACTTTCGGCGATAATTTCCGGCGAGAAAAATAAAAAATATATTTAAAAATCAGAAAATTATTTCAAAAATCAGAAAATCTAATTTTTATTCTAAAATTCATTTAAAATAATAAAAAATATCTGAAGAATTCTGGAATTATTTAAAAAATTATTTTTGGTAAAAAAGTGAAAAAAAAATACTTTCCGGCGAGAAAAATAAATATTATTAAAAAAAATTCAAACTCAAAAAATTCTTTAAGAAATATAAAATTATTTTTAAGACAAAAATATTCATTTAAACTATATGAAATATTATATAGGAAATATTAGAATTATTTTTGAAAATATTCAATTCTTTTATTAAGTTTAAAATAAATTATAAAAAAAATAAAGGACATATCACGTTATTTTTATTACCAGAACTTAAGAATTTAGTATTTAAGTTGTAAATAAATGAGATTATCATCATTTAGTTAAAACAATTACATATAAACAAGCTGCATAGACATGGATAATTTTCTAGATAAATTGAATTTATTTTAAATAACATTGTTTTCTAAATAACAATGTTTTCTAAATTATTTTAAACATATTTAAAAAATTGAATATTTTTTTATATAATTTTCAAATACTATAAATGAATTTGTATAGATTTAAAAGTAATTTTAGATTTTTTTAAAATTATTTCATGATTTTGAAAAAAAAATTTAATATTTTTTTATTTTTCTCGTCGGAAATTATTTAATTTCTTGAACCTGTTTTACCAACATTAATTTTTAAATAATTCCAAATAATTCCAACATTTTTCAGTTAATATTTAACATTTTAAATAAATTTTAGAATATAAAAAATAATTTTCTAATTTTTTAAATAATTTTTTTTTTATTTTTCTCGCTGGAAATTATTCCCGGAGTTGCAAATTGATAAACCCGTGGACTTTAGTGTGCTATTTGATACCAAACAAAGTTTAGGTTAAAAATAAAAAAAAAAACCACAAAGTTTAGGGTGCAATTTGATATTAATCCTATATCGATTACATATCATACGAATCTTTATTTATTTAATAATTTGTAAAATTTGTTCAATTAACATTTGTGATTTTAAGGAGTTTAAACTACATTAAATCAGTTAGATATCAATTTATTTTAACATTTTGAACATTTCATTTTGAACTACATCTATACAAAATAATAAATAAATGACAAAAAATTACGTGAGACCGTCACACGGCCGTGTGACGGGAAAAAGTATAATTTTTTGTAGTAAAAATATCACTGTTATTAAATAAAAATATCACTTTTTTTGGACAAAAAAAGTATCACTTTTTGTACCGAAAGTATCACCGTGTGACGGGAAAAGATATCACCTTTTTGTAGTAAAAATATCACTGTTATTAAATAAAAGTATCACGTTTTTTAGACAAAAAAAGTATCACTTTTTGTACCGAAAGTATCACATTTATTTGTAAAAGTATCAGTATTTTTAAAGTATCACCGTTTTGGGCAAAAATATCACTGTTTTGGGCCAAACGTATCACTTTTTCCTGTAAAAGTGTATTCCGTCACACACAATACTCACTCTAAATAAATAAAGCACCAAGTTTCCGTTTTGAAGCTATTCTGGTCTTTTCGGTCATATTGGAAATTTTGGGTATTTCGACAACATTTCAGTTATTTCGGACTGGGAAGAATTTAGATTGCCAAAACATTTCATTTTCATGACATAAAACAAATGTTCTGGTAATTCCTGCCGAAGTGGAACTGAATCGGTACGTATGGTTTGATTGTATAAAAATGCTTCGTACAGTTACCAGCTTGTAAGAGAATTAGATGCCATTATACGTTGACCAATTCTTCATTAATTATTTATTTATATCTTCAGAAATACATTTTTATCGGGATAATGCATTTTCAAGATTTACAAATTTGTTCTCAATTGTATAAATTATAAATGCACCAATTCAATTATGGCTTAACCTTTGGATAAGCATGTCATCACTCAATGATGAAAATTTCGCCCATGTTCTTCCAAATTTATCAGTTGACAAAAATCATAATTATTAAAATTTTACCAAGTAAATAAAAGGAATATTTATTTTAGGGTAATTCTATAGTACACCCGATGTATTAACACCTAAAATTTTACCTACTACTATAATAATAGGTTAGTAACAAGTAGAGTTTGACTTGTTACATGGGTTACAAAAGTATGGGGGCCATTATTTTATCCAATTCCACCGTCTAATTCTACCAATTGTTGGACATATTTTAGTTTTTCTATTTTATTTTTATATTTACTTGGTGTTATATCTCAATTAATCTTTTTATTTTTATTTGTGGTAATCTGTTAATCCTTAGGTGCACTAAATACTAAAAATGAATTTTCACCTCTAAATATTAAAATTCCACTAATAAATTATAACTTTATATTATTGTATCTTTACATTTTATAATATACGTAAATATTTACCTTTGAAATTAGCTAACTATTATTCACTGTTCAACCTTTGAACTAATTAATTCATTGCAAAATTTTCCACCATATATTTCCTTCCATTAGCATCTTCTAATTACCAAATATACCATAAAATATTTGTAATTTAATTAAATGTAACCTGCAGTTTTTAACCACACTATGAATTCTTGGAAATGATTTATTCCAAAAGATGTCCTTGGATTAACACTATTTTGGTGATATTTTAAAAGTACGAGGATTTTTTCTTATTTATTTTAAAAATGAGTTTGTGTTCTTATCTCCCTTAAATTTCCAAATTTCAAGGTCTAAACACATATTTTTCTCCATCGGCAACACGTTGCATAAAATATAGTTTTTCAATTCATTTTTGATTCTGTGAGTCTTCAAATATTAATAAATAATCTCAAAGACCAAATTAAATAGAAGATAAAAAATTCTTTCAATTACTTAAAAGTAAACACAATAAAATTAGGCGACATAGATATAGCAAAACAAAATAAAAATTCGTAAGATACCAACATAAATCTTAGCAATCACACAAAAGAGGAAATGCGGATAAAATTATACAAACTCAACTCTCCATCATATTTGGAACCTAAAATAGCATAAATATAGAAAAGACAAAAAAGAAAAATAGAAAAACAAGAAATTGAAGAATTAATTTGAAAAAGAAGAAATGTAAAATGAGAAGACACAGTCGAGAGAGGGAATCAGGGATACCTTGAGTCAATTTAATCATTATCATTATAGGTAAAACAGGCTGCAAGTTTAAGCAATAGGATTTGGTGATCTGTTTGGCCCTTAACCAGTTAAAACTATAACTGTTTGATCTAATGATTATAATTTAAAGTAGTTCAATCCAACCATTAGAATTGTAGGTGTATTAATACATCATGGCCCCGTTTGCTTGTCATTTAGTAATAGGACATATTGTTGTAAAAAATACTGTTCAACCCACATGGGCCATATGCAATAAACTATTATGATGTTTGTTTAGTGCTTCAGTTGGGTTGGTATAAAGGCCTTTTAAAATTAATAAGTTGTTTGCTTTAGAAATGGACTACATATTTTTTAACATATCCAATTACAAAATTACCAAAAGCCCCTTTTGACAAACCCTCACGAACACCGAAAGCTTGATTAGGATTTGGGCAAATTTTTTGACCTCAACGTTGCGCTCGCAACGGTTAATCTGAAAGGTATCCCAACTGAAGCTCGTCAATCGGCGACCACCACTCACAAAATAATTCATCTAGTAGCGCTGCAAAATCTCCGAAGAAACCCAGAAACTTGCAGAATTTTTGAAAGATTAGGCAAGGACAGCGTTTTTCCGCGGCATTGTTGATTGAAAAAGGGATTTCTAATAAACACCAGGTTAGCTCACTCAAAGTCATTGTCCTTTCCCATAGTTATAAAATTCCTAAACAATCCGAAGCTTTCAAACTGGTATTATTTCCATTCTTTTGTTAAATTGCTCAAAGTTTCTTAAACCATAAGCTACACAAATTTGGTTCGTTTGAAATAATTGCGTAGTTATACATAGCTGCTTGTCTGTTTGAAAAGGTTTTTCTATTCATTTACGGGGGTGCTGAATAGGGGGATTTCGAAGCTGAATAATAAGATTTTTAAATTGGGTGTGAATTGTAGCTTCAAGAAACAGTCCAATTGAATTGGGGGGAGCAGAACACTGTTTTGCAGTCAAAATCTGAAGTACTGAAGGAATATATTCCTTGCTTTTAAAACGGGCAAAATTACTCACACATCAAGTCTCATAGTTAACCAAAGTTGGTTTTCCCTATCCTACTCTACTGCAAATTGCCTTTTACATCAATGCTGCTGTAATCAATTTTGATGTGGTAGATTGCATGCTTTCAATTCATTTATAAATACACGCACCAGTTTTATTGCATCTCCATATCAATCTTCTGCACATTTTGTTCCTTCATTATGGCTAGCGTACCACATCGTGGTTCAATGTCGCAGGATCGTGTGTTCTACACGAAAGAATGGACGCGGGCAGTTGATGGTGTTTTCATACGAGCCTTGGTTGAACAACTATTCTGGGTAACCTGGTATACCATGGAACACCAAACCGGTTGAGCATCTTGCATGGAAAGGCGACTGTTAATCAGGTTTTCGGTAAGGAATTTGATTACGAGTTTTGTCTAGATCGTTTCAACAAGCTATACAAACGATTCAAGGTGTTTAACTGGATCATCAACCAACCTGGTGTGTTGCATTACCCGCTTAATCATGAGCTTGACTGCGATGAAGCAGCTTGGAATGCGATCTGTCGGGTAAGAGCTTTTAGACCTCGCTTTCACTCCATGATGGAATACATTGCAGCTCAGATTATACAAACTGTTTACTTTACAATGCTCTTTTTTTTTGTAGCATGATGCTTTGGGCCTAGCCTATATGAGAAAAGGTGAGGAAGAGTTTGATAATCTCCAGTATCTATTCACGGCTGCCCATGAGTCGGATAGCGGTGAAGATGAACGGGATGTTGTCAACATTTCTAGTGGACCCGACGACACAAGCTTATCAAGAAAGGACCAAGATGACGCACATAATAACGCCTTTAGCTATGAATTGGCATGGTACACGAGTCCGACTAGGAGTGACAACTCTACATCAAGCTTCAGTGGGTTCAGTGGGGCATCTTCAAACATGCACAAAACCACAGGCAAAAGACTGTCCACCAAATTAACGCCCCCCCATGCCTCGAGTCCCGACTGGATCAGGGCCAAGTTAAGTGGCTTCTAGTAGTCCCTTCAAGAAGTACTAACGTTTGCCATTTAACACTCACTTGTCGTAACTCGGTCGTTTAAGTTATTTTGTGTCCTGCTGAAGTTGTTTCTGTTTGGTTGTAGCTTTATTTGTAGTGTTGGGTTAGCTCTGTAGTAATTTAAAAATTCCAAAAATCTTGTATTGTGCACATCTGCACTTGTTCTTGTTGTTATTGAAATTTACGTGGTTTTCATTTTAATTTCTTACACTTCGTCAAATATCTTTGGATTTAACTCTGTACGAACAAGTTAACCTTTTGCTACAGTCTATTAGTCACAATATTTAGGTGATTCAGTCAAAAAGCCTGTGCGGTTCTGTAAAGTGTGATATTTTGTAAGATTTTTATTCCCTTACAAATTGCATCCGAATTGAAAGCACCATACTGGACCAAGACACCATGCCTCTGGTTTTTGTCTATATTTCCCCTATTTAAGCTTCACGATATATACCATCTTCAAAGACTACACCTACCAACCTGCAAATGGAAACCATTAACATTTGCTCCACTCAAATTAAATCCTTGACCCAAGAATTTATGTTCTACACCGGGGACTGGAATGCGGTAGTTGAGCATAGATTCATTGCATTGTTGATTGATGAGTCCAAGCTTGGGAATTTCAGTATCGGAGGCAACAACAGCATCGCAATCAGGAATTGCATGAGTCGTGTTAACGTTGAGTTCGACACCAACTTCGACTACAACTTTTGTAAGGACAGAGTGAAAAAGCTACACCGTCGTTATGAGGTTTTCACGAAGATCATAAATACAACCGACGTTGATTACAATCACGAGCTCAACAAGATGAAGTTTGACGCCA
Organism: Ajuga reptans; assembly: GCA_032274785.1. NCBI lineage: Eukaryota > Viridiplantae > Streptophyta > Magnoliopsida > Lamiales > Lamiaceae > Ajuga > Ajuga reptans. The sequence goes on from JAUEKW010157959.1 coordinate 8,812, forward strand.
AAATTTATGACCATATCTTGAAGGTTATATTTTACACCTCTATTGATTTTCAATTAATTATAAGATTGAATTCTGTTGAAATAAGTTCATATGTTGTCGTACGTTTTGCAAGATGAAACGCTTGTCAATAGCTCACACATACAAGGGAGAACCTAAGATCGATAACTTGTGTCTTTTGTTTGAATTACGTGAAGATTCCGTTGGCTTTTACAAGTTAGAGACGATCACTCACATTTCAACGGATCTAGGCGGGCTTAGTGTTACTGCTCCATTCAGCGGGAAAGTTTCTCCTGCCTCGAGCACTGGATCGCCATATGAGAATGCAAAATAACTCATATGGATAATGGAAATGACCCTTTTATCGATTCTTCGTATTATCAGCATGTTTAGTAGTGTGAATGATATTGGGGTTGTAGCTTTATTTTTATTAATGCATATTTAATCAAACTGTTTCTGATTGTTGTTTATGGTATTGTTTTAACATTTTAATTAATCTTGATGGAGTCCATTTGCTTCGAATTTAATTAGAAAATGCTACGATTCACTGTGATTTATTCATTGTCACGTCTACTTCATGAATTTTTAGTCACATTAGCTGCCAGGATAATATTCCAAGCATGGTACTTTGGCAGCAACATGTATCTGACAAAGCTATAAATTTATTTGGCTGTAGTAGCAAGTATTCATGGTCTATGATTCGGTCAAACACGCTTCTATATAGGGAGCTAGTAGCCATATGTAAAAGCTGCTCAATGTATGCAGATGTTTGCAGATATCACATGCTAAACAGTTTAGTACAATATTATTGTGCTTCGGTTCCATATTCATGCAGTCCCTAATAAAAAGGCCAGCAGCAATTGTTATCACCACTAAGCTTCTTTATTTTACAGTTTGCACAACACTTAATATGGATCCTCCCCCATGTCGCCCACAAAAAGAATTTTTTTACGATGATGAATGGACGGAGGAGATAGACAAGACATTCATAGATGTTCTCACCGACGATGCTAGTGTATGGGATTTTTCCGTAGGTACTCACAAAGCCGAGTCAGTTGGTCATGCGCAATATGTTTTAACGTTCTTGTTTGGCAAATAATTTACATTCTCGTTTCTCTAGAAGACGTTACGAACATTAGAGCGCCGCTATGTCACATTTTCACACCTCGTCTCATTAACCGGGGTGTCTTATATGGCCACAAGTAACACTGTCGAAGCTTCTGAGGCCGTTTGGAGAGAACTGATACGGGTAACTGTTTGTAAACCTCTGATGCTTCAATTTTTTTTTTAAATATGTATGTTAGAATTCATTGAAAAAAAAAGTCTGTCATTTTGTTAGGCTAATAGATTTAATGAAGCATACATGGAGAAAGGTGAGGCAAGTTGGCCGGATCTACATACAATATTCCGTCCACGCCCGAAAGTAGTACCACCAGCAAACAGTTCTGATGAAGAAATGTGAGGCAGTCCAATAGTTTCTCTCCCGTTCTTGGAGTGGGAACATTGCATGATCATTAATATTTTGATTGCATTTTGTTGAAATCCGCCCCAACAGTTGTTGTTCACAATTCTGTTGGTTTGTTTTATTTTTTACTTTTCGCAGGGGTAGTATATTGTTCCATCTGTAACTATAGCCGTTGAAGCTTCTTTTGCGAGTCATTTATTATGTTATCAATTTCCATTTGATTTGTAACAACTTTTCGCAGTAATGTTCCTACTTTCTTTAGTTTCTTCTTCTCTTTTAACATAAAGCATGGAACTAAAAGAAAGCAATCAGGAATTATTCTGTTCTTTTTTCAGGCTTAGTCGAGTGGTATTTCTAATTCAAAGTTGGTTATTCGCAATAGCTACACCGTGTGTTGTACACATACAATAGGTGATTCAAGTATTACAGATTATTTATTGGCATTCCCGCAAAATAAAAAAAATACATTGGCACACATGCCAACAATTGCGATTTAGCAAAACCTGTTTAATGCACAAATGCAATCTCAATTGCAAAATTAAGCTAAGATATGGTAACTACTATTTATTAAATTACAACAACAAAGATTTTCTACAAAATAGCAAATTCGCATTTCCTGATAAGAAATATTAGATTGTTTCATACACCAGTGTAGATAGAGGATAACATGTTATCACTACCACCGAAAAGGACAGCCAAGCAACTTCGAATGCAGTCAGTAGGCATTCAAGAAGCTTACAAATAGGGTTCAAGTCAATACACAGTTCTAAATATTTATAGCAAAATAGTTATAATAAGTTCATAAGATCAGCACCACACAGTCGAAATTCAAACATCGCCCTCGAGCTTCATCCTCGTCCACTCCTCTTTGGCCTGTTCAGGAAGGCCAAGGAATATGTCAACGTCCTCCGGGTTTTGTGCAAGCAGGTGAGTCGCACGGAGGCGCTCACAGAGAGTTAGACCTTCTATTTTTTCAACGTAACCGTAGATCTGGCTCCTAGCTTTAGAGACGTCTTGTTCATACCCAATTCGCTGAGCTAGCTCACCTAGGCGGCTGGACGTAGCCTGACAGAAATTGCTAACAATTTCCAACATAGGGTCGGTTCTTGCTCCAGCCTTCCTTTTAGAGCCGCTAGAGGACTTGTCGGTGGCGGAGGACTCCGGCTGCGATTCAGAAATTTGTTCAGTTTCAGCCTCCTTCTCGTCACCCCCTTCAGTCAAACCAGCATGATTTCCTTCAGATTCAGCGTCGTTCGTCGGATTGACGTCTGTAGAAGCTTCCCCAAAGTCCTCAGCCCCAACTCCGTTCGCCCTATCCTTTCCAAATATTTCGCACCAATCAGGATACAAAGGCCAGCTCTTGTGCTTCATTAGTCTTGCATTTGGGTCCACGTGAAAACACCAACAGAAAATTACAAAGTTAATTCCAAAAAAATATGTAAAACAACTATAGTTACCTCACCGTATCTCAAAATGAGAGAAATTAAACAATTTGAATAGCAAACCCGTGGTCAAATAATCAGAAAAATTGATAAGTGGAACTTAAACTTTAGATACCTTAACATATGCATCCCAATGTTCGGCAGTTGCCTCAATCATGTTGCTAGCATTCAACCCTATTCCAGTTTTTCCAAGCATAAAAAACAAAGTTGAGTAGTTTCTCTTCCACGTGGTAATGCGAGAATTGATATGAGGACTTCCCTTCAAGTCCGTATCGGGAAATGTCCGCTTCATGATTTGCTCGAGCTGCTGTAAGTACCCTCCACGAAAGTCGTTATCCAACTTCCAACCATCAGCGGTAATTTCTTTTAGCCCAGCCATCAACACCTCTTCTTCCCTGACACTCCAGCTCCTTCGTCCTGCGTCATTCCTCGCACGATGTGGCCGTGGGGGATTAGGGGCAGGTGGTTCCATTTCCTGGATAGATAAACATCTACAACTTTTAAATTGGTTGCATAAAAAAAAACATTGAATAATGAAAGAAATTAAACCTGACCAACATGCAAAGTACCTACAACTACGCACGCATAAATAATAACCACATGTCTACTGGATGCTCTACATCACAAGGCAAAAAAATCAACCAACCAGGAAATAACAAATTGAGTCAAAGGTTCATGCAGGAACTATGATAAGTATTCTACATAGCCGTACAAAACACCACCCTGGTCATGAGATGGTTCTATTGCATGTCATAACATGGACCAACATTGAAGTTTGGGTAAATTCATTGTCTAAATAATACATAACAGACCAACAATATAGATTAGCTAAACTTTCATGCTACCCCACGCCACTCATCCCACATCCCTTGGGCCAACTGATCTCGCCAGTGAGACCAAGCAGGTGTAGCTTCCACACCGTCAATGTAGTCGACATCCTCACCATAATACGCCTCTTGATCACCGACATTCATTTCATGTTCGATAGGGCCTACTGGCATCTCGTTCCGGATGAAGTTGTGTATTAGGGCACATGCCATGATTATTCTGTTCCGAATCTTAATGGGATAAAAGGAAGCGCTTCGTAAGATCACCCATCTTTTTTTTAGCAGCCCAAAAGTTCGTTCTATCACATTTCTTGCCTTGGAATGATTCATATTAAAGAACTCTTGGTAGGTCTAAGGGGCATTGTGACCCTGGCTCCACTCATCCATATGGTACCGTACAGACTTGTATGGTGCCAAAAAACCATCACCGTTGGTGTAACCGTTATCGCACAGAAAATAGGTTCCTACAACAATGAGAGAGACGTTAGAATCTAAACGTTACCTCGTGGATGGATCTGTTAAAAAAATAATACCATTTAAATATCTCAATTGTTAAATTGCAAAATCTGAAAAATAACCTGAAGCTTCCAGGTTGGTTAGAATAGCAAAGAGAGAATGCAATTAATAAATTGAAATGTTACCTTGAGGGACCTTAAAGTCGTGGGGCCTAGAAATTGCATCACGAAGAACCCTCGAATCGGCTGCGGAACCCTCCCAGCCAGTCAACACGTATACAAATCGCATCTGCCTATCGCAAACGGCAAGCACGTTAACAGCAACGTTACCTTTCCTTGTACGGTATCGAGCTTTGTCCGACTCACATACAGTGGCATCTATGTATGTCCCGTCAAGTGCACCCAAACATCCTTATTATAAATTAAAAACGAGAATGTCATTAAACTCTATCATCCACTGCTTGTCAGCAAATTCAAGGGAAAAGAAAAACACCAAATACAATATTTACTCGTTAATATTATAGACTGTAATGACCAGCTATGCGTACCTTGAACCATTTCCATCTAGGATGATTACAATCTTCGTCTATCGGCTCCGGAGTCACTAGCAAAGTTGCGTGTAGCCGTAAAACAACATGCAAAACATTGTGTATATACTTACTAACCGTTTGTGCACTCCTCTTGAAGTTAAACTTAACTACTCTCAGTTTCGTGTGGTGTGCCAGAACGGTTAGAAACAATGCAACCTGCTCGGGAACTCTTACATATCTAGAATCCTGAAGACCACCTTGATGCTCCAATAGATAACAAAGCCGAGCGAAGGTGGCTATATTCATCCGTAGATTATTAAAACAATCATCATCATTGTAACCAACTAGATCTCTCATATGATCAATCTGCCTGGGTATCCTATCAGCCATCCTATACCTTATGATACGTTCTCTAAGATTTTCCCCAGGGCCAACGAAAAGGTTTTTTCGACTTAGGAGCAGCACTAACATGTTAAATATAATAGACATTGTTTCCTCAACAACTAATAAGACCTCCGCAGACCTTCTTTTCAGCCGTGCCATGTTAACCAATACAAATTATCTACAAGCAACACATATATTGTTGGACATGCATTTTAACCACATAAACATGAACATAGTTACTAGCTAATAAAATAATACAAAAAGACAACAAAACAACAACTGATAGACTATAAAATTCAGATACAGAGCACAAATAAAAAAGCCCCAACATTACGACGGAAACCGCAACAGTGCTAAAATTATTTCTGAAAATAGCGATTGTAGGGATCTTTACCTGATGCTGCGGATCTCTGTGATTTCGTGGAATTCCACCCAAAAGCCCAGAACGTCGATTACGTGTAGAACGGCATATGAAAAGACAACGGCAATTTATTAGTGAAATCCATATAGAACACCTTGTGGCTGCTGTTGTTAGTAAGTATTGTGCATTTCATAGGTAAGACGAAGATCGAGCAAATAATAACGTACCAAAGACGAAGTTCGAAACTAATTTCTTCCAAGCCCTAAAGCAGCAGCTGCGCAAGTTTTCGAAAGATGAACTAGGGTTTCTTCAGGCGGGAGCTTCACCTTATTGGACCCCCCATCAAGATGGGGAGTCATAGTTTTATGGGATTAAAAGAACGGGCCACCACGAAATTCAGGGCCAACACACCATGAACCAAATGGGCTAAATGCCCATATAAAATTCACAAAATGGGCCATTAAGCCCAAGCAAACGAGCCCCATGTGTATTGTAGAATGATTCTTTCACTACAAAAAAACTCCATATTAGAGATGAAAATTAGTAACGGATGAAATCAGTCACTAAATAAAAATGAAATAGAAACAGAATAGTGACCGAAAGTGGCAAAAAATTATTAGTATCAGATTAGTGACAAAATAGCAACCAAATTTTAGAGACCGACATAATTCATCTCTATTTTGTAGCTAATTTGGTCTCTAATTTCATAATAGAGAGGGAAATTCCGTCACTAAATTTAGAGACGGAATAAATCGGTCTCTAAATTTTAGTGACAAGCATTATAGAGACCAAGCATTCCGTCTCAAATCCATTACTATTTTAGTTTAGAGACAGATATCATATGATTAGAGACGGATTTTTCCGTCTCTAATTTGATTTTTTCTTGTAGTGTTTATTTTAATATAGTGAACACGTTATATCAGGTTCTCATACACTTCACCACCCTCTTGACACGTCGCTCTAGCTTATTCCCTTGTGATATAATACAATCATATTATCAACTAATTTAACTCTACCCATGGGTAATACTCGTATCTCTTTGATGTGACATGAGGTGCATATTTGAAGAATCAATTATTAATATTTTCTTGATTTCCGGAAATGTGCTATATAACGCTAGGGGTAAGCAAATTTTAGTTTGGTAACTGAACTAAATTAAATTAGTAAAACTGAAAACTAAAATTGAATATAACAAATTATCCAAACAGAGGGGAATAAAAATATTATCAAAATCAAATTTTAGCCGAACCGATTTTATTTGATTAGGTCGGATTGGTATTCGATTGGACTGGAATAATATATATGGTTTTCAAGTATTAGTCTCCATTTTGTTGTGGTCTCTGGCTCCATTGGCCAAGTCATATTTTATGTCATTTTGGGCCAAATCATCATGAAACGGCAGACGGAGCTTCAAATCTCTATTGATTTATATATAGACCTAACCTAACCCATGAAACTGCCAAAGTTGGCAACGACTCTCCAAACCCCCAAAGAAAGTTAAGCTCTATTTATTAAAATTGATTGTTACTGCATTGAATCTATGTCTGACCATTCAAATCCCAGAATTTGAAACTGATGTCTTCCTCCTCGTCTCTACAATCCCCAAATTAGCTAGGTTTGAAACTCATCAACTGTTATTTAATTTCCTTCACTGAATCATGACTTTAACGAATGTCAATTTATGTTGGTTAAATTCCCTAGAAAAGTGTTGGTGTTTGTGAACATTCACAAATTGTGGATTTACATCACCATTGCCCAGTTAGTATAGCAATTTTTGTTTTCAAATGATGGAAAGATTTCTTCTAATACTGCATATTCAACTTTAGATGAACTGAATCTGAAAACTACTTCTCTCTCTGTGTATTCTCCATGCATGGGAAGAAAAAAACTTTAAGAGAGAGAAAAAAATTAATGAGTATCGATACACTAAGAAGGTTATGTCTTACTGCTTTTTGTTTTAATGTCCAAGCATGCTCTGCTACTATCCTTAAATTCTGTGTGCAAAAAGCAATTCACCAGAGAGTGAGTGTGAGATGCTCGAGAGCAGACCATAAGTGATATCTACTCAATCTCATAACATGCAGGACACACTCATATTAAACATATCATTGGAGCAACTCACAAATTACATGCTTTTCTAGCCTCGGCACACATTTCTCATTACTCATCTATGATCCTCAATCCATGCCAACTCGCTTGCGTCTCCAATTATTTTTGAAAACCGAACCAAACCAAATTAACCAAAAATTATAAAAACAAAAAGTGAAACCAAACTAGAACCGATCCAAATAATGAATATCGGTTTGAATCCGTGAGTTAATTCCGGATTTATTCCCCTATATGACACCTATCCAAAGCATGTGGATACTAGTAATACTTTTACGGGACTATGCTAGAATTTCCCCATACAATCCACATTGCAAAAACTTTATATTCCATGTGATTTTATAGGGAATTTTTCAAAAATAGTCCTGTAACTTATGATGGATCTAAAATAAATCTTGTAACTTAGTTATTTTCAATTTTAGTCCTACAACTTCGCATATTATCCAATTTGAGGACATTTTTCGTCGGAATCCACTTTACTCACCAGAATCTCTCACGTGTGTCGCACATGCTCTCATATTTTGCGGGATTTTCTTGCGTGAAACTCGTCCTCGATGAAGCTTCAACATATGGAGAATACTTGGCTTCGATTTCACAAAAGAAACCCCCAAAATATGAGAGCACGTGCGACACACGTGAGAAATTCCGGTGAGTAAAGTAGATTCCGGCTGAAAAATATCCTCAAATTGGATAATACGCAAAGTTATAGGACTAAAATTGAAAATGACTAAGTTACATAATTTATTTTGGATTCGTCCTAAGTTACAGGACTATTTTTGAAATTTTCCCTGATTTTATATAATACACTGTTTTGCCAAATTAAATTATCTTTTTTTTAAAACAAGATTTAAGAATACAGTGTACAACTTTCTCACCAAGGAAAAAAAGAAAAAGAAAATAAGAGAATTGATTGTAGCCCAGTTGGTTAAGCACACTGTAATCCAGATCATTGGCCAGCGATCAAATCCCACTAGACCCACTCCTACCAGAATTTTTGCTGAAAAAAAGGAAAGAAACGAAAATAAGGTATAGAATATATATCTCTTCAAATGGTTCAATTTGATGTGTAATGTGTAATTACTCTTGACTTGATAGGATTAATTTATACTCCCATGACTAATTGAGTAATTAATCGTTCGATATTTATATATTTAATTTTTTCTATGGATGATTTGATAATTTATTTAGAGTTAGGCTTGGTTTTAAGGTTGATTAACTTAGCAAGTAGGTTGGGTTTAGATTAGATGAGTTGAGTCAAGGCTTGGGTTATTTACATGACACAAAATTATAGAGATGGCTAGGGCCTTTATAAGGCTTTGTACTGGGCTTAATCCCATCAGAAAATTGTTAAAAACTAAATATTGTATTTAATTTCACTAGTTTATTTGTTTGATTTATTTAATTTGGATTAATTGCAAATGATAAGAAAT
>JAUEKW010158067.1:5260-17804 GCA_032274785.1 Ajuga reptans
CCCTAAGCATATAGGTAATGTTGGATGTGCCTGTTGGAGTAAAAGAGATGAACACACTAACAGAAAATTAAGAGCAAGAAGAGAACTAACGAGAGCAACTCTCGTCCCACGCCAAAAGGCTGAAATTCAATATCCAATATTTTCCTTGTTGTTTCAAATGAACCTAAGACATATTACTTATAGACTCCAATCAGCCCAAGGGCTGATTCATACAATTAAGAGAATTAACTAGACTCCAATTCTCAAGACTGACTCAACTAATTAAAAGGATTGACTGGAATGTTGAAAGACTAGAATATTAAAAGACATAGGAATACTAAGGGTGTAACAGTGCCAGTAGATTTACTTATCATAAAGTAGAAGATTTTGTCCTTTACTTGCCATTGCTATGGTAAAACTTGATAAGCTTCTAGGGTAAATTTTAAATTGGACCTACTTTAGAGTACATGCACTTGATACTTTTGGTGGTATTGCAGTATTTGAAATGCAAGCATTCAGAACAAATAAATTCCAAATCCCTCAAAATAATTTCAAATTGGAAGGGATATACTTCAAATCCATTCTCAACCGTGGATTTGAAAACATCACCGATGGATTTGCCACTATGGATTTTGAGTCCATTCTCAAATCCTACAATTAAAACGAAGTAAGGGAAATTTAAGGCACTTCTAGCTGTTTAACAGGGAAAATAAGGGTGGTATTCTACATCTGTGATAACAAATTGTAAGAAAAACGTTCATCCTTATAATTATTTACTATTTCTTGTTTTATTTATGGAAACCTTGTAGTGTGTTGATTTTGTTTTGTTCTTTATTTTTCATTTATATGAAGGTCAACAAAATCGAAGATGGCATTGCGCTGATTACTTCTAAAGAAAAGCCTCTTGCTTCATATCTATTTACAAATGACAGAAAGCTTAAGGAAGAATTCAAAAGAAGAGTCTCATCAGGAAGCATGGCCATTAATGATACAACTCTACAAGTAAGTCCTTCTTCTGGAGTTACAAAAGCTTGTTAGGTTTGCATATATGCCTAGTCGATATTAAGCTCATAAACTAAATTCCCACTTAATGAGATATGTTGCAGTTATAGTGACTTGCCGGCTTTCAACATGTTATAATTGGTGACACAAAACATGCTTAAAGTGTCCTCTTTCTTGCTTTAGAGTCTATTGAGAGATGCATTTTTGGGTATGCCCTTGGTGGTGAAATTTGTTAAATGTCTTTCAAATCTCTCCGCGTTTATCTTATACAATAGTATAATAGTGCAGTTGCCAAAATACACAACATACCCACACATATAATGAAAATACAAGGTGATGGCTACGAGTCATATTAACAAATTTGTTGGTGCAGCTTACAGTATCCACTCTGCCATTTGGAGGCGTGGGTGAAAGTGGAATGGGATCGTACCATGGGAAATTCTCCTTTGATGCTTTCAGCCATAAAAAAGCAGTTCTGGAACGTGGTTTTGCTGGGGATGTAGCTGCAAGATATCCACCATACAACAGTGGGAAGCTAAAACTTTTGAAAGCACTGTTAAGTGGCGATATACTCGGTATTATTCGTGCTTTAATCGGTTGGTAAGATATACTGTTTTGGCTACGACTACGTACCTTTTGACGAATGCTTTAATAAAAAGTAATGGTTCTTATTTGATTTTGGTGACTGTCCGTAGGGCTACATAATAATGTACTGTGGTTAACTGTCATCTACTTGTGTGCAATCAGAAAAAGCCAAAAACTTCTGCGTTACCTATCCTTGGTTGAAAGAACTCATTTGATGTGAATGTACATACAGATTTTAAAAAAATCATTTGCAATCTTCATCCTTTTTCTTATTTGTTTTCTTATATTTATTCATATACCAGTTCCAAAGAGGAAATGAATATGCTTGCCAAGTTGCCATTGAATTACATATGCATTAGCTTCCTTTTATGATAGAATTTCAAAAAATTGCATTTTCAGCATTTTTCCTGGTGGTAATGCTTGCCACATAACCTGTTTCGCTTCATTGCGTTCCTTATCATACTGTGTGTGTGCGCGCGAGGGGGGGGGGGGGGAATACAGGGTGATATAACTGTGTAGCACATTTCATTTTTAGTCACACCATCATGCAATCTGTGTGCATTGTGAATCACATAGATCCTTGAAAGAAGGATAATGTTTGATGTTCAAACCGCGTAGGAATCAAATTAATTAATAGCTGGCTTGTATCAGAATCAAATTAATTAAAACATCAAGAAAGAACAGAGTGAGCTCCTGCTCTGTTGGAGTTCTATACAACCAAATCCCCGAAGCGTGCTCCTCTATACTAGACTAATTTTAAGTGGGAAAAAAGATAAAGAAATAAACCACCTTAAGAAGCCTGCTGTAGAATATTAGCAGCAATGCGTCGCTGTTCTTCAGTCAATGCCTCCGGGAACTTGATCGAAATAGTGATTATCAGGTCCCCTCTTGTTCCTAGCTCATGCTGTTTAGGCATGCCTTGTCCTTCTATGATCTTCTGATAACCAGGATGTACTATATCTTCGATAGTCAACCTCTTTGTCTGCCCTCCGAGCAACGGGACTAAAAGAGTACAACCGGTTAGAGCATCAACCAACAGAATTTCGACACCCAGTTCTAAATCATCTTCTTGTCTCTTGAACAACTCGTGTTCTTTCTCTGATACTATAAATATCACATCTGCAGGGTCTGTTCCTTGAATCTGATTCCCCTTGCCCTCGAATGTAATCTTTGTGCCTTTCTTCCACCCGGGCTGTACTTTGATTGTGAGCACTTCATCTTCCTCTACTATTTCCCTGGTAATTAAATCACCACATAATAAATTGTTTTAGTGAGTCTGAGAGTATATTCCAATCAAGTTTCATCTAGTCTTCACGTATGTGCTAGGCTGCTCTCGACCGCCTCTACCTTTTCCTGAATGAACCCTGCCTAAACCTACCCATACCCCACCCCACCCCACCTAACCCTAGAGGACTATATAGGTGCTACGTCCTAGTCTGCTGCTTGTGTTATAATATTGTTTTGTAACATACTATTAAGTTAAAATGCCTAGTTGATGATCTTTAAACAAAATTTCGATTCTCCCCTTGCAAACAACTTGTAATGAAGAAATCAGAGGCTCTATAGTGTGTCATCATAGATAGAATAGAACAGAAATTGGTTATCATTACCCGTTGTCTGTGACTGCATCTCTTGTGATCTTGACCTTCTTGATGCAACCGAAGCAAAGCTCCTCGAGGGTGCAGTGAAGCTGCTGCTCCATTGGGGACGGTTTCATGACCCCACTCGAGTTGGAATAAATGATGGGGGCCGCGGAGCCTGTCCTGCTCGCGCTTCTAGAAAGTGTGCGTTGGAAGGCAGGCGATGACGATGATGATGATCTATCTCTATGGCTCATGGTCCTCCAAAGCGAGGATTTGCCTTGTTGTGCCGGAGTCTGGCTTCCCTTGCTTGTACTCCTCGAGAATGATGAATGGCCGTGGCTTGTAGTTCGTGACAGGGGAACCGGCCCTGTCCTCGTTGGAATGTCAGGGCTCCATTGATGTGATCCTGTTGAAATGTCATCAAAACTTCCTGTCCTTGTGTCATGAACATCGTCCACGTTATCTCTTTCTGGATTTATCTTTGTGTTTTTCTGATTTTTCAATCTATTGATCTGCAGAATTGATAACCCTGTTGGTAACAAACATGAAACTTTGCTCTGTTTTTGTGTCATTATTTATGATTATTACTGTATACTTTTTTAAGGGTGGTCATATAATTGATTGAGAGAGATAAAGGCTTGATGATTGAATATGTGTGTTTCCATATCCATACTTAATATTAAAAGAGAGACGCTAAAAATCTGCTAAAATAAAAAAAAACAGTTATTTTTCAATTTCGCACCTGAGAGAATCAACGACGAACAATTATAATTTATTCTTATTATTCCTATCATTTTTCTTCAATTTCCGGCGACCGTAACAAGATTTACAAATCATAAACCTACCTAATTGGGTAGTTTGATATTGTATATAACATACCTTGATATCTTCATCAATTGGTTTATGCTTGGATTTATTTCCAGTTTTCCTGAAAAACAAAAAATGTTTATCGGGGTAGCATTTGGAAACGAAGGATTTGCAAGCCTTGCAAATGGTTCCAAATCCTAGAATGTGAAGCAAATCCTGGGAATGTGATCTTGAATGGTCTCCCATGGCTGTATGCTAGAGAGAGAGAGAGGAAGAAGAAAATGATGAAGAGGAGGAGAGAGAAAGAGAGAGAATTATGGAACCCCTTTCTTTTAGGCTTTTACTATGAGAGAATTACAGCGGCAGTTTCTTGTTTTGAAAGCAAACCCGAAATAGCAGAGGTGGCCAAATTAGCTCGCCTTCATTTGACATTTTAGATAGGTTGGGTCATATGAATCTTCGCTCGAAGTACTATTGCGTCCGGGCTGCGCACGCCCCGGAAATTTTAGTATATTATAGGAGATGAGCATAAGCTGACTAATTTTAGGCCCGATCAAATTTTGGGCCGCCCAACATAGCCTGACATATAGCGTTGGCCTGATGGGCAGGATCGGAGTGCCCGAATTACCACCTCTATAAAATAGGCTAGTAATCTTTTAATCTCATATATAAATTAATACAATAATTTTTTAAATTTCGCATGTTGAGTACAACTCACTGTGGATCCCCGTCCCACTTTTACCATGTCCCACTCCAAAAAATAACTTTTTGTGTGTTTTGTGACTTGTGAGTTTAATGTTCATAATCTAGGTTAAGGATTCATAATTCATGTTTAAATTCAATGTTTAGGGTTTAGAGTTCGATTTTTTTTGGATTATGGTATTTTTTCTATTATGGATTTATGATGTCGAATCACGGTTCATGATTCATAATTTAATGTTTAAGATCCATAATTTAGTGGTTCATAGTTTATGGTTCATGATTCATATGTTTAAGATTCATGATTCATGTTATAAGATTCGATTTTACAGTAGAAAATAATTAAGACGGCAAAAACTTATATGCCCCCGTTGCATGGATCTTTTTATATGCAACGGGTAGGATAATCCTACCCGGTCAAAAAAGTATTACTTTTATGCCAAAAAGTATTACTTAATTGGCAAAAAATATTACTTATTTTAATAAATTTATGAATGAAATTATAACTTTGGATTGATACTTTTATTAAAAATAGTAATACTTTTTCGATTGATACCTTTTCGCAAAAGAGTAATACTTTTTCGAGAAAAACTAATACTTTTTTGAAAATCTAATTTGGGTCAACCCGTTGCACCTAAGAAGATCCATGCAACAGAGGCACATAAGTGTTACTCAATTAAGACAAGGTAAAAGTGAGACGGATGATCCTAAATAGTACAACTTAAATCAGAATCTTCAACTTTCCTTCTAAAATGACAAATTATTAGCAGGGCAGGCCCAAACGCGGGCTCTAAGCTTCTTTGGCGCTAATGTGATAACCCACTTTTTTTTGTCAAAATTAACCCTAAATCTATTTAAAGAAATTGCAAAATTAAAATAAATTAATAAAAAGTCAAAAAGACTATAGAAAAATAAAATTACAGAAATTAACAAAAAAATACAGGAAAAAAAATGATACTGAGGAGCGGCTTTTTTTTTTTTTTTTCTTATTTTCTCTTCATTTTTTTCCGTCTTTTCTCTTCAATTTCTTTTAATTACAAGTCCTGGTTGAGGTAGGGTCGGTGAGAATTGATCCCTCGTCAATGATCTGGATTACAAGATGTTGTACGAGCTGAGCTACAACCAATTCTCCATAGTTCTCAAAATTTATTTAACTTTTACGAGTTTAATTTTCTACTTTTTAATTTTGTGCTTCGTTATTTATTTTATTTTTATTTTCCTTTTTTTGATAATTTTTCTGGCATGGGATTTAAGTTTTTCGGTTAGATAAATTTTTATTTGATTGAACTTCTAAGTAAGCACGGGCCTTTCACATACAAATCATGTGCCACGAAATTTGAAAATTCGGGCTCAATTTATCTTAGGTTGTGAATTTTTTAAAATTAGGTTCTTAAGTTGAATCGTTGATGGCCCAAATGATCAATCTTTTTATTTCGTCACATCCTAAAAATTAGTGTCATATTTTTACACTTTACGGAATAAATAAGATAAATATTTTTGTATGACGATCTTATGGTAAGATGAATAGTTAAAGAGGTTAAATATGGTTAAATTTGTGTAGTCAACACAATCAATGGCTCAATGCGGTGTCAACACGTAGTTAACCAAAACACTTATACTAATACTTTTTTTTAATAAGAAAGATAAATTTAAATTCGACAAAACTAGTGGATATTGCTTGCTGACAAAATATTTTCTTTTAAAAAAAAATTAAGACTATTAATTTAACTAAAAAAGTATCGATATATATTAAAAATATTACTTTTGTTGTATAATTTTTTTGTATATAATTTAATGAACATTTCGAAAATATATCAATTTTTTTTGTTGTAGAAATTTACTCATTGTAAAATATAAAACTATAACTTTTTTGTTAAAAGGTATAATCACTCCATAACATAAAAAAAAAATCATGTTTTAAAAGATTTTTTTATCTAAAAGAAAGTCATGTAAAAAAAAAATATGGCTTGTTTCATTAGTCAAAATAAAAATTATAAATTTAATTTCACGAATAAGTAAATGTGGTTGAATAAAACCAAATCACTGTGTTTGGGAAGACTGATGTAATGTTAACTGAGGTAAATAAATTGGGGTAAATAGGAGAGATGAGAGAAAAACATGTCTTTTAAATGGGACCTACCCTAACCAAATAATACCTCCAACCTTGTTCATGCCAAACATTACCAGGTTACCCCTAACGTCAACCGGTTGGAGGCAACACTATCCAAACATAGCATAAGTCTTATAATTGTGAATTCATAATTTTTAGACGATTGCACATTTATCTAATTGATAAAAAAAAAAGGGGCCGCGGCTATTAACATCCCAAAATTTCTCTAGATACACCCACAGAAAAAAATTATTCTTTTAGCTGATTAGTTAATACTGAAAAAACACTTCTAGAATGTAAAAATGAGGTGTTTGGAAACACTAGCCAAACACCTCAATATATGTTTGGCCAGTGTAACCAAGCGTTGTAAATTTGTTTGGACAAAGTTACTCAATATTTTTTTTAGAATGTATTTAGTGAAAATAGAAGTGGTAATAACCCGAAGATAAAAACATTATATTATATATAATATATAATGACCTCAATAAACAAATTTTTACAGAAAGTAGTAAATAAAAATGATTTATAGTCCCTATAGTCCAAACGCGTTCCCGCCTCGTACCGCGTAAGCCATGAGAAATTTCCAAACAGATGCTTAATTTTCTTATTATTTTTTAATTTTTAATTTTTAATTTTTATTTTGGATAAAAGGAAAAAATTTCTCCGACACTTTTCAGTGAAGACTGAAGACTCAGTAATCATCCTACAACTCTTTCTCTTTTTAGTAATTTTTCTCCCCCTTGATTTCCCTAAACCCCTTACTGGAGATTATGCATCGAAAGATGTACCTTAAAGCATTGGTGTTGTACCTTTTGACATGGATTGCAACTGCTGCTTATCAGCCTAGGAAGTCCGGCAAAGGGTTTGGCTCCTCTGTGATTTTCCCCGTTTCTGGAAACGTCTATCCTAAAGGGTATGATCCATTTTTTTATTTGATTTGTTTTTTTAATTTTTTCTGTTGCTATGTGAGAAATATTGATGTTTTTATTGGGGCTTTTACATTTATTTCTTACCACATGTTTCGCGGCAAATTTTATGTCTTAGTTATGAATTTGTGGTCTTGTGTTTCTGGATTCATATTTGATTTTTGATTTCATTTGGGATTTTTGTTTAATTTGATTTACAATTTGTGTCGATATATTAATATTACTGTTGATGGGAGTTCAGCTCTCTCTCTCTCTCTCTCTCCTGTTTGTGTCAATTTGTGTCTATGTTACACAGTCAGGTCGAGTAACCCGTCTGAGTGATCCATCCGTCTAAAAAGTGGATGGAGATCAAATACAAAATTAGTCATTAATCTCAACCCATTTTTTAAGTGAATGGTTGGATCGCCTAGTCGGGTATTACCTGACTGGCAGCATAGAATTAGCCCTTTCTTGATATGTCTACAGTTGAATGCTTATAAAACTCTTGCACATTTTGGGTAAAAATTTCCTCTGTAAAGTTATATCTTCGTATTTGCAGTCAAGTTCTTTTATATCCGACTGTTATCATGTCTGGTGCGTACTTCAGCAGTTCATTGCTTCAATTTATTTGAC
The DNA here is from genome assembly GCA_032274785.1 of Ajuga reptans. Taxonomy (NCBI): domain Eukaryota; kingdom Viridiplantae; phylum Streptophyta; class Magnoliopsida; order Lamiales; family Lamiaceae; genus Ajuga; species Ajuga reptans. Next base: position 13,564 of record JAUEKW010158067.1, read on the forward strand.
CAGAGATGTAAATTAGCTTGTGAAATAGTGTCATGATTTCCATTTACGTCACACAACATATCTTTAAGGCCTCATTCTTTATCTAGGTACTATCATGTAACAATCAACGTTGGCCATCCTCCCAAACCGTACTTTCTTGATATCGATACTGGAAGTGATCTTACTTGGCTTCAGTGCGATGCACCTTGCACGAAATGCATTCCGGTAATTTTTCTTTTGGCATTTGGTAACACTTTGATTGTTTGAGAAAATGTGCTGATACTTTGGTGTTTGTGAATATTTGGCAGGCCCCTCACGATCTTTACAAGCCCAAAAAGAACTTTATCACTTGCCATGATCCAATATGTGCCTCCCTTCGTGGGCCCGAGGACCTCCATTGTCAAGCCCCACAAGAGCAATGTGATTATGAGGTTGATTATGCTGACAATGGTTCGTCTTTGGGAGTTTTGGTCAAGGACTTGTTTCCTCTTAGATTTACCAATGGTAGCACTGCAGCTCCATTAATAGCATTCGGGTAAGGGGCTTTACATTTGCTGTTCTTGTGTTTGGTTTTGTTTCCTTACATGGAGATTGTACTCTTGCTACGGCATTCGAAAACGTGTTGGTAATGTCTTGTCAATATAATTTTGTAGTGCTTGATGAATAGCAGTTCAAAATAATTAATATTTTGGGAGGATGGAAGTTTACATCTCTAAAGAACACTGAAAAACGAATGCATTATTGTCGCCCGAGAATGAATGAACATTGGATATAAGACCAAATAGAGCGTAACATTTCATGTCTTCTTAATCTTTTCAACATTTTCTGTGGTATTGCCTCACATATCTAATTCCTAGGCTCAAATTAATTATATGTTCCGACTCACTTGTGTAGATGTGGATACAACCAAGAAGTTCAAGATTCAGCCCATCTACCTTACACCGATGGAGTCCTTGGACTTGGCATCGGCAACTCAAGCATTTTGGCCCAGCTACGCAACATGGGCGTGACCCGAAATGTTGTGGGCCACTGTTTAAGTGGACAAGGTGGAGGCTTTCTTTTCTTCGGAGATGATTTTCTCCCTGATTCAGGGATTGTGTGGAAACCGATACTGAGCCAATCGTAAGCTTCAAATAATCTATAGTCGTATAAGATTTAGTAGGAGATTCAATAGACTAATTGCTTTTTAATTTATATTATTTGTCTTGTTATTCAGGAAGTACTACTCGTTGGGGCCCGCCGACCTCCAATTTGGTGGTCAAGCTACTAATGTTAAGGGCCTTCCTATTGTTTTTGATAGTGGAAGTACTTACACTTACTTCAGCTCTCAAGCTTATAAGTCTCTGGTTTCGTTGGTGAGTTTCTTTAATGGTTTCTCTCAAGGTGTTATAATCCTGATTAACGAGCTAAAGAAAGATCGATTCTTTTGCCTTTTTATTTTTTTGACAGATAAGAGGAGACGTAAATGGTAAGATACTGAAAGATGCAGTTGAGGATAAAAGCCTTCCCATCTGTTGGAAAGGCACTAAACCCTTTAAATCAATTCATGACGCTGTCAGCTACTTCAAGCCTCTGACATTGAGCTTTACAAATACGAAAAATGTTCAACTTCAGATGCGCCCCGAATCTTATCTCATCATTAGTGTGAGCGACTCATTTTACCTCTCTAACTCTGTTATTCTTTCTCAGTAGTAAAAGAAGCGAGAGGACAAAAAAAAAAAAGAAAGCCACGTAAAGTATGGTAAAATGGAATTCAGCCACATCTTGAAAAAAACGACAAATAGGGCCCAAACTGATGCATAAAAGGACATTGCTACCCTTAGTTAATGCAGAAGCTTGTGACTCGAGCTTCACATGATGTCTCTAGCCTCTGCAATCTTTACGACTTTCATACCCTTAATTCAATGCTTATATCGTGAAGGATATCTTAGTCCTTTTATGTGTTACACATAATTGCTTGCTATAAAAATAGGTAGCTTTATTCCATTTTTCTGTAGAAAATAAGAAGAGACAAAGAGAGTAAAAATAGTATTTCTGAAGATGTATAAAACGCGTATCTCTTTATTCAGGAACATGGCAACGCCTGCCTAGGCATTTTGGACGGCGGTGAGGTTGGATTGGGAGACATCAACGTGATTGGAGGTAGGAAATTTTATACGATTTCCCCAATGTATCTCTGTTTTATACGATTTCACCATAAGAGTGTGTATGATTGTGCAGACATTTCTCTACAAGACAAGCTGGTGATCTACGACAACGAGAGGCAGCAAGTGGGATGGGCCCCAGCGAACTGCAACCGGCTTCCAAAGTCTTGACCCTGACCCGATTATGAGTAAATTTTGTTTGCTTTCAGCTTTATTGGGCTGGGGGCAATCTTACCGGTATTTTTTTGTTTATTTTATTAACAGCAAGGATCGTGAAGGCTCTGGTCTGCCTTACGCCGCCGTTGATGGTGTCCTCGAAGAAATTTGCCCTGCGAGTTTCGCTTACTGGAGGCGGTAATGTATATATATAGAATATAGAAGCTGTTGATAATTTTTAGCAACTAATGTGTAACTCTGTGCTGGAACATTTAGTAATAAAATGCAGATCTTGGACTGTTAATAATTTGTAGTCTTGTTTGTACAGTGTATATAATATAGGACATGGATTAATATACACAAATTTTCTTAGTTATTATAACTGGATTGTAATCAAGTTGTCTCGACTCACCTTCACTCTGGAGTTGGGATTGACTCGAGAAGAACTCAAAACCCGGTGGCCGGCTTGAGGTTAGCTGAGTCGACTTCACATACTCGACCCGGTGGCGCAAGCGCGTTGGGTCCTGGGTGTTTTGCTATGTTACCCTCGTTATACAGTTTGTACGAGTCACCAATGCATATAAAGCTATTCTAAGCTATCTGATTGTGACACGATTATGACAAGTGTGTAGGACATTCTTTTTTTCCTTCTGATTTTAATTGGAATCATGTTTGTACATTTTTCAATCCAAAATTCACAAGTGAAGAATCCAAGGCTTTGTTTGGATTTATTTCCAATTTTTTTTACTATTTTATTGTGAGAGAATTTTCATAGTTGTATTTTCATCCACTCCGCCAAGCTACTTTGATTGAGTCACTTAAAATAAAATTAGTTAAAACATCAATCAAATAATTAAAGTTAGTTATGCTTTGCATGATTTTTCCTATTAAAAACAATAATATGACATAACATATTCTCATTTTATAATTAATTAATACCTTTTTTTCATAAAAAAATACATATCCAAACATATTTACAATTTCCACCCAAAAATCGATTTATACCTAATTCTTATTTGGAAATGCGTCATTTTCAAAATCTCATTCAGAACATCTCGGAACAAGGCCAATAGAAACTAAACTTGTATATTCACTAGTAATTGAATTAGGAACTTTTAATACAACGGCATCGAAGTTTATCTAATGAAAGAAACCACTTTTATTCAGTAATAATGAAAAAAAAATTGTGGAAACAATACAAATAATTAAAAGGCTACTTCTAGAATTCTTTTCCCAAAGGCAGAAAATGAACTTTGTACTAGAACCTGGGAAAAAAAAGAACAAGAGAAATATAAGCCTGCTAAAATAAATGACAAAATATACTATTTAATTCCAAATATTATATGATTTTTATAAAGTTAGCACGAATTGAAAAAATCATAAGCACCATGGAATTAAGGCGGCGGCTATTGCCACCACAAAATATTCTTTATACACCACATTTTCTATGTACACCACACACATAATATTTAAATTTCTATAATTTCTTTACACACCACATATATGCCCAATCTTACCCTTTTTCTAATGATTTTTTTTTAAAAAAAAAAAAGAAAAAAGAAAGAAAGAAGAAGATGATTCAAAGCATCAGAAAATTTGCTCCAATTAGTAGCAGAAAATCGGATGGAAACTGAGGGAAGAGGAGATGTGGCATCTGGACCATCATCAGATTTAGGAGTGAAATTATATGTATTGGATACAAGAATGGGATTATCTGGTTCTCAAGATTGATTCTTATCATTCGGATAGAATTGTCTGAATTCGAAGATTGGAGGGAGTTTTTCGATACAGATGAAATGTCCGAGAGAAAAGACCAATCGAAGGCACAAATTAAGCAACAAGACGCATGCATGGGGCGATCCAGAATCTGTTCTTAGGCCTGGCAGTTGCCTGATTATCCATGACTGTTTCAGCTCTTCTTCTGGTCTGCTATGGCTCATTCAAATTGTTACAATATATTTT
>JAUEKW010158174.1:0-17777 GCA_032274785.1 Ajuga reptans
ATGATTTTAAAATAATGAACTCAAAAGAAATTATCACGTCGAGATAATTTTATTTTGTGGATTTTTTAATTTTCCAAACAAGCCCTATAATGGTTTTGGATTTATGGGCCTTCCATTGATAGTTTCATATCTTTTAGACCCTAGATTGAAATAATTTTTTTTTCGGGGCCTGGATTGATAGTTGACTTATCTTTCGGGTACTTGACCGATAAAATCCCTAGTGTTTATAACTATAAGATATTTTACTTGTTTCGAATAAAGATATTTACGCTCAAAGGTAATATCTTTCTTCAAAATAAGTAATACACTTTAGTATAGACAGATATACATTTCCATAAAAAAAATCATAAAACCCGCGAATCCATCCGCAACCTGAATTGTACAAATTCAAAATTTGTGAACCTAGTATACACGAAAATTTGCTTTATGCAATTGCAATATCCTGTGCAGCTGGAAAAACATTTTAAAGCTTCAGAGCTAGGGATGGACCCAGCTGGTGTTTATGGGGCCTTGAGCCCCCAATTTTTTTTTTTTTTTAACTAGGATATTTATGTATATATTTTTTTAATTTTTTTTTAGTATATGTATTTATAAAATGTTGAGATTTGCCCCTCATATTTGAAGTTTCTGGTTTCGTCACTGAATCAGAGCCTTCGATAAGTAATACACTTAGCCTAATTAATATTGGGCTAAGTGTATTAACAGATTTTAATAAGTAAAAACAATACTAACAGATATTATTAATTAATATTTTGATGCACCGTATATCACTGAATTGATATTTTCATCCTTGATTAAACGCAGCGGTTTGTGGTTATGTTCTTGCGGTTCGTGCTTGTGTTCTTGTTGGCGGGCTAATTCTATGCTGGCCGCTCGGGTAGTGCCCGAGTTGGCCAGCGGATGACACGTGTCAAATTAGGTAAATTTATTTCCTCTTTTTTTGCTCTTTAATTTGTAGTCTTTCAGTTCTTTATTTTTCTTTTTACTTCTTCTGCATGTTAACTTTTTTCTTTAATTGTTTTTTCAAAGATTTGTCTACAAGCATTATAATGTACTGAAATTTTTAATACAGTAATAATATAATAATTTGAAAATTTTGGTATTTTAATATATACCGAAAAAATTAAAAAAAATTGGTATTTTGATATATATTAATATACCGATGTTTTTTTTATATTTTGGTAGTTCGATATTCGATATATTTAAAAAAAATTGGTATTTTGGTTGTTCGTTATTTTGGTATACCAAATTTCAGTACAGTATCAATACCAAACAGTAACAAACGGTATCTAGCGATGCCGACACAAAATTTAGTATACCGAAATTTTTGTACGGTATCATTATCTACCAATAACGTGTTTACTTTTGATATACCGAATTTTATATACCATAATTTCAGTACGATTACGATATAGATAGTTCATTATAAAATATGGAACCGAACAACCCCTATAGGATATAATATTTAATGCTTGTAGTTAAAGTGAATGAAGTAGAAAAAGTAAAAAAAAAAAGAAATGAAGAACTGAGAATTAAAGCAAAAGGCAAAAAAAATGGGACACGTGTCATCCGACTCGGGCACTACCCGAGCGGCCTAGAATTAGCCTTCTTGGCGGGTGCGTCAGTCATGAACTAATAAATTCAAAATTTTGATAGTCAATAATAATAAAATTCAAAAATATATTGCGCGCTACACGGCAGCTTAACTGCCCGCCGGAACCCCAACTGTCTCCACCGCCATGGACTTTACATTCGAGGTCGGTTCTACATCCTCCGCCGCCGCTTCGACGTCCGATCCCCACCGCCACTCAAACATTCCTTCGCCCGATCCCCCAAACAGCCCCTCCGACGAGTCCATCTCCGAAGCCAGCTCCCAAATCGACCTCCTCCTCGCTCTCTTACCTACTTCCGCCGCCCTTGGACTCTACTCCCTCGCCGACACCGACTGTCCCGCGCGCTCTCTGCTTCTCTCCCGCCTCGCCTACTCCTCTGTCTCCGCCTCATTGTCCTCCCCAACCTCCGGCTCCAAAGACGACCGTCTCTGCAACTGGCTTTACGATACCTATCAATCCGGCGACGCCGATCTCCGCCTCGTCGTCTTATCCTATCTCCCTATCATCTCCTCCGTCTACCTCCACCGCATCCACCACATCCACCACGTCGACTTTTCCGACAGTCTCATCTATCTCTCCGGCTTCGAGGCTGTTCTATTGGCCATCTACTCCTCGGAAACAAGGGCACGCAACGGCAGGCCTGTTACTGTTTCAATTCCCGATCTCTCTGAGTCTTCGATGTATCTCCCTCCCCAAGATATCGTCAAATCTTCTTCAAATTCTGCTAGTCCTTTGGTTCGCGTTCTATCGCCTCCATTAGAGGAGCAAATGTCAGTTAAATCCACCAAGCGCGCCGGCATTATCGGAGTTGCCTTTGATTGTTACTATAAGGAGATCTCACATATGCCGAAGTGGTCTAAACGTGATTTCTGCAAGTTCGCAACAGTTTGGGCTGGGCCGAACTGCCCCTGCACCTCAGAATTCGACCATGAGATTGAAATTATAGCACAAAGAGTCAACGACTTTGCCCTCGGGGATGGTAATTCAACAGAAATGGAAGGTAATGATGCGAGAATTCCTCTGCCATGGGAGTTATTGCAGCCAATTTTGAGGATATTAGGCCATTGTCTATTGGAGCCACTGAATGCAAAAAAGGTGAAGAAGGCAGCATCAATCGCAGTTCGATATCTGTACGCTAGAGCATCGCATGATTTAGTTCCGCAAGCAATCCTGGCGACTAGGAGTTTGATCCAGCTGAGTCGAAGAGCACGTGAAGAGCACAACTATGCTACTATTGAACGGTTGGTATCTTAACTCAATCTTGATTTTGATTACAGAAGAGTTTATGCAATTTTGGTGTTACAATACTTCTGGTGTCTCAATTGTACCATTCTTCTCTGAAATACAATGATTTTTTCTGATAGAAAGCATCCTCTGTAGCGATTCAAATTCTTTATGTGTTACACGATTATCTTCTTGATGCCTCGCCCGTTGTGTGGAAGTGTACTTGTTTCAGTTTGACACCTTCAAATTCTTTATGTGTTACACGATTATCTTCTTGATGCCTCACCCGCTGTGTGGAAACGTACTTGTTTCAGTTTGACACCTTCAACTTCTTTATGTGTTGCACGATTATCTTCTTGATGCCTCGCCCGCTGTGTGGAAGCGTACTTGTTTCAGTTTGACACCTTCAACTTCTTTATGTGTTACATGATTATCTTCTTGATGCCTCGCCCGTTGAGTGGAAGCATACTTGTTTCAGTTTGACACCCGCAGGTGATGAGGTATGGTGTAGTATATTTATTACCTGTATGGCTCGTAGGATACCTTGATATACATGAAAATTACAAAATTAGAAGAGGGCCACAGAAGAAAAGAATATCTTGAAAAGAAAAACTTCTGTGTGCTTAGCCAGTTTTCGATAAGCTAAACATTGTGTTAGATGATATATGCAGCGGCCGGCTATGTATCTGGACAGGGTCTTTTGTTCTTTCCAAGTCTAGACAATGCTGCTGACAATTTACTAGTAAATTGTCATCATCTGGTTAATACATGGTTGTAGAAGAATGGGATCTAAAGTAGCCATCGTTACAGATGTTGCTCTTATGTTAAGGAATAGCTAGGATCATGAGAGTCGAACAGAACAAATGATCATGGAGTTTGCTTCCATGCTGCTTACACATTCTCTAGGCTCGTTCCAGCACAAAGAAACAATCTAGATCCATTGCAATTAAAGAAACAAAGTTATGTTTAATTGAGGTAACTGTGAAGCAGAACATCTATAGTGTTAAGGAATAGCACCGTTGGAGTTTATAGGGTTAAATTGTTTGATCATGGATCATAAATTTAAGGGTGGGAGGTACTACTACATGAGTGGTGGTCAGTTAGAAGTTCTCGATTTATGTTAGCTGAATTCAAGCTACTAATATTGCTGCATTGAGAATAATGTTCTTCCCAGATCTACATAAAAAATGCATCCCCACTTTGTACGCTAGAGTATATTAGTCGTTTCCTTTGTGATAGTAATCTGACTTCTAGATCCCTCATCTCTTCTCCGTCCTCCCTTTGGCCGGATTGAGGCCCTGGCGGGGCTTGTCGTATGTGGTTAAGTCATACCACATAGGATAGATGTTAGCCTGAATCAGAACATACTAGGGTTTCCTGCTCAGTTAGTTTTTGTAAAAGGTAGCTTAGTGAGGCATAATGTTCTTGCAATCTTCTTAAAATTCGTCTTTTTGCCACCTTTTTTCTGTTTATCGGGTTGTAAAAGGACCACTTTGCCCTTAATGATCCCCGCGCATGCTTAAATGAAGCTCGTGAGCTATCGGGACTGCTAGATGGCCTCAAATCTTCTATGCCTGTCCATTATAATGCATGATAGAATTTAAGCAAGTAAGCTTAAGTGGATTTTCATTGCTTGATCCCAATTTATAAAGAAAAAATGTTATTTGTGATGTATAGTAAGTATGTTCATTATTTTCTCCAAACTAACGATCCGTGAAATTGTGAAAGTTAACAGGACAAAATTACATTAAAACCCCGTTCGAAGGATGTCGTAAAGCTAGTTGTATGTATTTGTACTATGTGGACAAAATAACTAAATTCCAGCAATGCATAGAAATCATTGGTTTCTCAGCTTAGAGATCTTCCAAAATTTCTTGTTTCCTTAACACTAAGTTAACTTATAGCTGTCCTATAACCCCTATAGTCTCTATGTGGCCCTTGAAACTTCCATTTCTCAAAGTCCTGCACAATCTCTCTCTCCCTCACACACACACATACACACACTCATGGCTCCCTCCAATTTCTTCAACTTCCTAAGTATTTTAGCCCTTCTGATTCTACACAAACGAGCCATAGCCGAAGATTCTCCCATTGGCTTCCACGGATATGAGAGAGATGCGCTATTGGCTCTCAAAACAGAGTTCAATAATGCGTTTCTCAATGACAATTGGACTGCTGGTATCATGTGCTACATGAACAGCCCACCTTACTGGTATGGCATCCAATGTCTTGACGGTAGAGTCACTGGCCTAACCTTGGAAAGCATAGGGCTCGTTGGACAAATCAAGGTAGACGCGCTTGTCAATCTCACTGAGTTAGTCACTCTTAGCTTCAAGAACAACTCCATAACTGGAAATATGATGGAGTTCACTTATAATATCAAGTTGAAAAACATAGACTTATCAGAAAACCGTTTTGTTGGTGAAATATCGTCGTCCCTTGTAAATCTCAATTCCTTAGAGTCCCTTCAGCTTCAATTCAACAACTTAACTGGTCCAATCCCAAGATTCAATCAGTCCAGTTTAAGAGCGTTTAACGTCTCTTACAACAATCTTTCTGGGAAAATACCAGAAACCGAAACCCTTCTTTCACGCAAGCCTTCATCGTACTTTGGTAATGAAAAGCTGTGTGGCCCTCCATCTCCAACAATTTGCACTGCTAGAGACGACGTGTCTGAATCAAACAGTGATAATCCAGGCGAGAAAATTCATAACGAGCGTCTAGCAGCTATTTTAGTAGTGGTTGATGTAGTTGTACTAGTAGTCATTCTCTTCCTCTTCATCATATACTACAAAAAATACAAGAAGCTCAAAATGGAAGTGAAGGCGAAGAACGTCTTGCCTAAAGACGAAGAGCATGACAGCACGATCGTGGAACGGACAATGGAGAAAACGAGTGGTGAAGGGGAAAGAGGGAAGCTCGTGTTCATGGAGGATGATGGGGCAACTGCGTTTGATCTTGATGATCTGTTGAAGGCATCGGCCGAGGGGCTGGGGAAGGGCAATTTCGGTAACTGCTACAAGGCCGTGCTGGAGACGGGGCCGGCTGTGGTCGTAAAACGGTTGAGGGACTTGAAGCCTTTGAATAAGGAAGAGTTTGTGAGGCAAGTGAAAGCCATTGCTGATCAGAAACATCCAAATTTGTTGCCTCTTTTGGCTTATTACTACTCCAAGGATGAGAAGCTCTTTCTCTACAAGTTTGCCTCCAGTGGAAATCTTTTCAATCGCCTTCATGGTAATCTCGATATTGAATCCTCTATTCCAATTTCTATTTCATCTTATGTTCCATTGTTTATAATATACCGTCACGTGTTAATTAATGATGTCATCAAATATACGTGACGTATAGTGGTACTGTGGTGGATTAATTTCAAATGATTTAATTTTCAAAAGGATTACAAGTTCATAAAAATCAACTGAAAATTTAGAATATTGATTGAATCTATGAGATTTTAGTCAAACAAGTTTAACAGATTTAATTATGAATTATGAATTTCAAATTCCTTCTGAAATTGATAGCCAATTTTATCCATCAAATTCGAGACTACGTTTAATTGCACATTTGATTAACATAGTAACTAAAGATTTTCTTTTCTCTACTCAAGTTGACTAATAACCAAATTTTCTAGAAGATGCTAGGCTTAGTCGAGCGGCAAACTGGGCTATCTTGTTTGGTCGAGGTTTTGGCGGAATTTATGCGGAATTAAGTAGAGCGGAGTTGGGGAAAATATTAGCGTCCGAGGACAGTCTATCCCCTAGACATGACCTAGTCGAAGCAGTAGGGACATTTAAAATAGTGTAGCGTCTAGATGGGATCTAGTCGGAGATGGGTCGGAACAAGTTGAAAACTTTTAGAACAGCCTAACATCTAGACGAGATCAAGTCAGAGCTGGGCCGCGACTTTTAGAACAGTGCTAATAATTCGAGAAGAAACTTATTACGAATTGATTATGCATGCAGGTGGAAGAGGAACACGGGACAGGGTCCCCTTCCGGTGGAGCTCACGAGTCGCCGTCGCTCGCGGCGTAGCACGAGCTCTGAAGCACCTACACCTCAACACCCGATCACGAACCACCGTCCCCCACGGCAACCTCAAATCCTCCAACGTCCTCCTCGACGAAAATGACGAAATCTTCGTCTCCGACTACTGCCTCACATCTCTAATCGCCCTTCCGATCGCCGCTCAGCGTATGGTCTCCTACAAATGCCCCGAATACCTGACTCAGAAACAGATCTCGAAAAAATCCGACGTCTGGAGCTACGGTTGCCTGATTCTCGAGCTCCTAACCGGCAGGATTCCATCGCACTCCGCTCCTCCGGGGACCAACGGCGTGGATCTCTGTAGCTGGGTGCACCGCGCCGTGAGGGAGGAGTGGACGGCGGAGATCTTCGATCAGGAGATCTCGGTGCAGAGAGGTGCGAATCGGGGGATGCTGAGGCTGATGCAGATCGCGATTAAATGCTGCGATAAGTCGCCGGAAAAGCGGCCGGAGATCAGTCAGGTGTTGGCGGAGGTGGAGGAGATTAGGTGTGGCGGGGAATCGGAGGATGATGAGTATCCCTATTCGTCGTTTGATCGGTCGCTGACGGATGAATCGTTGTCCGGAGCGACATCGCTGTGATTTGAGATGATCGGAGATAATTGTGCACTGATTTTGTTTTCAGAACGTGAAATCTGGTGCTTTTATTGCGTGGATGATGATGCAAAATTGGCACCGGTAGGATCCTTAGAGTTATTATTGTTTGGTCTCTCCCAAATAATTGAAATAATTTTTTCTAGTTTTTTTTTATTCTATGTTGTATTCTTTTTATTTCATGATTATTATGCAATTTATGTATATTGTGATCATATATGTCAGACGTTGAAATCTAAAAATAGTAGTCTTCAAAAAATATTTTTTTATCCAAAATTTTTGATGATTCAAAGATTAATGTTTTATTTTATTGGTCAGTAAAAAATTAAAAAATTATATATAAACAATAAGTTACAAAAAGATAATAATTAAATAAACAAGTATTAGCTAGAACATAGTTATTAGGAAATGGTTCATTTATGATATTAATTAAAATTAAAAAGTTTTACAATAAATTTTAGAAACATTGCTTTTAACCAAGACAAACACACCCCCTTTTTTTAGGAGTACAATACTATAGGGTATATTTGTAAAAGGAGGAAAAAGTAAAGGTGGCGATTTGGGCCGTCCAGCCTATTCAATGCTATCTCCTAAGATATACATTAAATTGATCCGCTGGTTGTTGGACAATAGCGCAAGTTGGGCCAATGATACTTGGAAGAAATAAGATTCTTATAGCTAGCCCACCTTAAATGTTGAGGAGGGGTTAGATTGATATTTAGATGTGGTAATTGGGTCGTCCAGCCATGTCTTCGTCATATGTCGGTCCGAGCCAAAACTTAGTGAACAAAATCTAGTCAATTTCTCTAAAATACATTAAAATTGTCAAGCCGATTTGCAGCCCGTTGTGCCATTAAGTCCATCAGATTGGACAAGGACGGATTGGGGGGGGGTCGCCCCCCTTGGCCTTTAATTTTTTTTTTACATGTAATTTTATCTGATAATTTCTAGTGATATCCTTAATATATAAGAGTTCGGCCCCTTTAATTCTTCAAAGTTCGTCCCCCTTGACTATAAATTTTCGTCTCAAAACTCTATAATATAGTTAAAAAAAAAAATCACCCCTTGAGGTGAAATTCTAGATCCGTCCCTGATATTGGACCTATAAATTTGCTACTTGAGATAAAAATTTCTACAGCTCAATCCATTCAAAATATCGAATGTGCCTACATTAAAATTGTCGTGCCGATTTACAGCCCGTTGTACCGTTAAGTTTATCAGATTGGACTTATAAAATTTTCTACTTTGGATCAAAATTTATACGACTCAATTTATTTAAAATATCGAATGCGTCGGGCTGCAAATTTTACCACTACCGATATTACCACTTCTAGATGAGGTAAAGAATTAACTTAATTAACATTTCTTTTTCTTTTCTAGTTAGTCAAGAAACCATTCTAAAGAGAAAAATAAAAAACAAAAACAGAAAAACAAAAGAAGTAAGAAAAGGAATAAGAAAATAGTAAGAAGTTCAAGAGTATCAAACATAAGTATGAACCAGTAGCAAATCTTGTTGCAGAGAGTGGAAGCCATGAGCTTAAATCTGCTGCAAAGCTACTCCTCCGCTGAAGATGAAGTAGAAGAATACGAGGAAGAGGAACTCTCCTCTGACGATGAGGCAGACGACGCCGTTCCGAGGACTAGCCGCTCCTACAAACCCTTGCTCGATCCCAATCCTCCCTCCTCTTCCTCCTTGCCCTCTGCTTTTGACGCCTTCTCCGAAGTAACTATTGAAATTATTTAATTGATTATCTATCTTTGCATATCCAATTTCGAAATCTAGGGTTTCTGTTCAAAGTTTTAATATTTTGTTAAAATATCTGGAGGTTTCAGGACCGCCGCAGTTTCTGAACAACAGCGTTCATGAAGAGGCGGTGAAAGATGATGGACAGCAGCGGTGGAGACATGGTCGTAAGAGAAACCGTAAGGACAATAAAGGCATGCCTTCAGGTGATTTTTCTATTTCCCTTACTCTTAAATGAACTTTAAATACCGTTTTTGTTTTGTTCCTTGAGCTTCATGGAATTCTGGACTAGGATATTGATTTCAATTTGTTGAGTAATTGGATTTGTAATTTGGTTCCATCAAAACAAAAGTTTCTGATAGAATAGTGTTGCCTTTTTATGAACCTTTTTAGCGTTTGCTTCGCTTGTTTATTAATATCCTGCTTTACATTGGGGATCTCGGAGATTGTCACAGTTTTTTCGCTACACTGATCAGAGAGTTCTCCATTCCAGAGTGGATGAGCTGAGAATTAGAATAATAAGTTTGTAATTGTTCGTACAGATGGTTTCTACTTAGGAAGCTCGTGCTATTTATTTTTCATGTCATCCTGTCCACTTCTTATTCTATATATCCACATATGTAACAAAGTTCGACAATTTGTAATGCTGGTCGTGGAGTAGGTATATTCCTTTTAGGATGTTGCTGTTCTAGTATAACTCGATAAAGTTGGTTCTTTTGTGAAGTAAAAGAATATCGCAGTTCTCTTTATGCTATTGAAGTACCATATCCTGTGGTTGTTCTCTCTTGCATTCTGGTGGACTAGCTATCTTATATGCACATTGATAAACCTTCGTAAGCTCTGCGTTGTGTGTGTGTGTGTGTGTGTGTGTGTGTGTGGACTTGTATGCTGGTAATGTAAAGAGCAGTGAGCATGTCTTTTGTTGGTTGGTACAAGTATTTGGTTTGATATTTCTCTATGTCCTGTAAGAGTCAATCATTGTTTCGATCAATTCGTTTCACCTAGTGCCACTTTTGGCATATCGAAGTTGGATACATCAGTTTTTTTTTGAAGGAGGATAAGTTCACTATATGGTAATTTTAGAAGTAGAATCATGATAATATCCAGAATCATAGTAGGGAAAAAAGCATTAAGATTTCAACATATGCGCCCGTTCTTGTTGCTCTACATTTTGACTCAGTTTAGTATTACTGACAATATATGGATGCTCTGTTGCTCGTAGGTGCTGTGTTGGAATCTAAGCCTCAGTTGGTTGGGATCCATGAGAGAGTGAGAAGTGATGTTGAAAGCAATGTTTCGCAAGGCCAACCCAATGGCTCTGCAGAAGGTGGTAAACGTGTTGCAACTGTTGGAAACCCCAATGCAGAAGATGCAGCTGATCTCTTGAGGTACATCTTCCAGCTATCTCCTGCTGAATCTTACGAGTCACAATTTAATTCCCGTGGAAGTGCTTCCAAAATAGATTATTTTAATACATTACATCTTGTTTGTCAATATCATAATGTGGTGCTTTCAGGATGTGCTTGAGATGTGGAATTCCCAAAACTTATTCTCACGCAAAAGGAATGGTGTGCCCTATGTGTGGTGACCGGCCTGCTGCAGACTCGGATAAAGAACTCGCAAAGAAGAAGGGGTCGGCCATTAAAGATAAGGAAAAGAGTAAGAGAATGAAAGGTCAATCCTCACATGCAACATGGAAAAGTGAAACGGAGATGCAACTCAGACAGCAGTTTGATTAGCACAAGTTGATGGCTACTGGGTATGTTTAGAGAGATTTCATTTTTTAGGAGCTCGGGATTCTCTGTTGAACGGGTATGGGGCTAAGAGAATTCTAGGACGAACATTTGCTCTTTTAGCGTCCAACTTAGCGCGCAGGTTCAGAGGAGACGGAAAAGTTTGGAGAAATTGCCATTGTGGGAAGGTCATACGCTTCTGTAAGATTCAAGAGTTTGTTTGTTGACTGGTCTTGTCGGCCTAACCATTTTGCACACATATCTTCTTTGCAAACTGTGTAACTGATAAACAAATTGTGTGCATGTAACATGTTTATCACCGAAATCGTTGTTCAGTTCTAGAATTATGATATATTTCGTAAAGCGGTTACTTAGGAACTCGTATATAATGTTGTTTTATTTTTAGCAGCATCAACATGCCAATAAAAATTGACAGAAACTTTGTGTGAGACCTTCACACGGTGTGACGGCCATGTGACGGGAAAAAAGTATCACTTTTTTGTAGTAAAAGTATCACTATTATTAAATAAAAGTATCACTTTTTTATACCGAAAGTTTCATTTTTATTTGCAAAAGTATCAGTATTTTTAAAGTATCACTGTTTTGGGTAAAAGTATCACTATTTTGGGCAAAAATATCATTTTTCTGTAAAAGTGTATTCCGTCACACGCTGTCGCACCGTGTGACCGCCACACGCAAGACTCACTCATAAAAATTATACTCAGTATAACCTCTTTTTTCCAAAATAAGAGACATGATTCAGGATTAATATCTTATTTTACGAGTTTAAGTAAAACACTTAAATAAATTTCATAAACAATTTACATATAAATGGATAAGTTAAATCAACAAATTAACAAAATCATAGAAATGTGAATTTCTTGCTTCGAAAATTTTGTATCCATCCAAGTAATGAATGGTAAAATATTACACAAACATGACCATGTTTTGGGACGCGTGGTCATATATGGGATGGAGAAACATTTAGGGCATAAATATTGATATATATTTTAAAAAGAACCAAATACTTCTAACCAAAAATATTTGTATGTTAAAGAAAAGGAAAATCAAAATTTTCTTCAAAACCATATTTTCCTTCAAAAAATGTACAACCAAAAAAAAAAATACTCTACTATCCTAACTCCAATAGACTGGCAACCTGCCCTGCTGTCCAATAATATACAGGTGATCATAAATAGAGAGCTTCTTCTGAGGGTAACAAGGATTTAACAATCATTACTCTATAACTTGAATTACTCAGAATGCAAAACTGTGACCAAGACTGCACTTAAAGAAAAAATCATGGAAACCAAGATACATCAATAAAACGATATGATAATCTGGTATGCTAAAGGGCACCCTCTATACATGGCGCATGGCTCGCTAGTCGAATATTTGCTCAAACAGTTTCTAGTCAGCGGTGAGAGACCTTTGGTACCTCTAAAGCATTTCCTTCACTAACCAAATTGTCACCCAGAACAGACGGGCTTGTAGTGGGCCCGCGAACCTGGTTATGGCACACCAAATTAAAATAAGACCACAGTTGAGACTACATGTATAGATCATCATATAAAACTGCACCTGGTGAGGAGGTAATATATAAGAAAGACTTACCACACTAGATGACTTGAAAGGAAACAAGTCCTGGGCAGGTAAGGTGGAGGGGCCCGAAGGCCTGTGAAACAACAAGTGTGCCACTGAACGATCTATTGGGTTTGTATCTGTTTCTATATCGATGAAACTGGTGAACCTGGAAAGACAGTAATCTGAGTACATTAGTGATTACATAACTTAAAGAGGACTATCTAATTTCTTGTGTTCAAATTTAGCAGAAGACCCATTTCCTCGGTATTGTTGTTACTTGAAGCTGCAAAAAGGACTGTACAAGGAAAGATGTTGTGTACCTCTTTGTTCCGGCATCTCCATCGCCAGCATGCAGGTTTGCAAGGTTATGTCTATGTTCAGCACTCCGAGCCAGACGGTACAAACTGTCCCTTATGCATAACTTTGTTCTCATATCCAACTGAAACAAAAATGTACAACATTTCAACTTATTTGGATATCTTACGGGATTGTGTATTCTCAGAAAAATTTCATATCCGATATCACAATTTTGATGCAGTCAGTAAATTGCATTTTATAAATGCAGATAGTTTCATGGAACAGTGCTACTAATCCCATGTGCCCTTAACGGTAACATATTCATCATATTCCATCTAAACAAGTTGACACAGAATGTGTTTACCAACATACATTTCTTATAACAAGTAGGTATGTTGGAGTGAAGAGGCCTCCTCTGAAACAGACATGCAACAAAATGAACCAGTAGGAATGCAACAGGTATCAAAAGCAAATTAATTTATCATGAAGGAAGTAATACCTGTTCCATAACAAGTTGAAGCTGACGAAAACTAGCTGCTTCTAGTGAAAAATCGTCCATATCTGAACCCGTGGTTGAGATTTCCTGTAGATTTGAGGAATCAAATTCCACTGCAGTAGCCAAGCTGACACCTTCAGCAATAGAATGATTCTCATATTTTCCTCCGAAGCCAGAATCAGACATGGAGGACTGAGCTGTCACACTTCCATCTTTTTGGCTTTCATTCACAGAAGATTGATTAGCTTCACTACAATGTAGCCTTTTTCTTTGTTCACACATTGCTTGAGCACTCGCCTTGGGACCAGGGTCAGAAGAGCCCTCAATATATTGCAATTTGCTAGATGCTTGAGAGGAATCCCTTGGCGAAACTGAGGCAATGTCATTACTCTCCGATTTAACAACACATTGTTCCGGAGTT
The DNA here is from genome assembly GCA_032274785.1 of Ajuga reptans. NCBI lineage: Eukaryota > Viridiplantae > Streptophyta > Magnoliopsida > Lamiales > Lamiaceae > Ajuga > Ajuga reptans. The sequence continues at coordinate 13,746 of JAUEKW010158174.1, forward strand.
ACTGAAGATGGATCTGAAAACTGACTGTTACTTGAGTGCATGCAAGAAATGGAATTCTGTGAATAAGTATACGAATCAGGAGCCAACACAAGCTGCTGCTGTTGCATATGAACAGATTGGACAGTCTGGTGAGGAGCAAGACCAGAACAAAGCTTTCCACCTTCATTAGTTTCATCACCGAATGTATAATTTTGAAGGTAATGTTCTTTGCTTTTTCCCTCAATCTGGGTCTCTTGCTTGATCTGGCTTTTATGCTCATTGGTCTGCAAAAAGCACCACAAAAAAACTAACACAGTCATACTGCTCATGGCTGGAAATCGTCAACTCTAAGATGCATGAATAAGGTTAAATAATACGAAGATATGAATATTTCTAAAACTGTGGAACAGCCCCAACCTTTTGTCTGCATACCTGCAGCCAAAACTATTGGATGATCAAGCCACACCAATTTGGAAAGCAGGTGCGGAAAATCAAACATGATAATCAACCACCCAGCTAAACAAAAATGAACAGACTTCTGACGTACCACTGCAGCACTGCCTGTTCTGAGATGGCTGTTCATTGAAATTCTTGGTTGAATTTTATCGTTGAGTCCTGCTCCCTGCAAAAAAATTACTTCAGTTTTGGAATTGAATTACCAAGTTACTACCCCAATGTTTCACGAGAACTGCAAGAGACCAAAGCATGGTTTAGACTCTAGCAGTGGCAGACAGCAATCAATTTAAAATAGAACACATATTTTTACTACTATTATTCTCTAAATATTGATATATCTCATCAATTTTTTTATATTAATACCCATACATTTACATATATACAGAACAAATACATATATAAAAAAATACATCCCCCCCCCCCGGGGGGGGCGGCTACTGGATTATAGATAGTTGATACATACAGGAACCTCCTCGTGAAGAATAAACCCATCTTTGCTATCAGCAATATCAGGCCCATTCACGAAAGATGTATAAGAGTCAGATTTGTCCGAGGTCCATGAACTGTCATTGCAACTAGTGGGTGCACTTGTCATGGAGGAATTATTGATAGAGTATCCATTTGAGAAGGCATTGTTTTCTGAAATGTTCCCCACTTCAGTTGGCTCAGGGTATTGGAACTTAACATCCGACTTGAGTACATCTCCAGACCCTCCTGTATCATCTGATGATAACCAACCCAATTCATCTTCTCTACAGGCCCCAAGGCCAAATGTTGAATCACAAGTGCTGAGAAGTAGGGCACAGTTATAAGTGACAACAATATGAAACAGTGAAAAGACATGAGCAAAAGCAACAGTTCAGGATTACCTAAACATCCTGTCGATATCTTCAAAATTCTCTATTTCAGGCCAATCACAATACAGGAGATCATTAGAATCTTTGTTCTCAGCATTTTTAAAGTAACTGACATCATTGCCAGTAGGATTCAAGTCTCCCATTGGATAATCAAAGGAGTTGTTATCAGCTATTCTGGTCTTGTCATCAAGAATACTATCAAGCTCACAGAACTCACTACTGTTTGAGTTCCTCTTATTGCTCTTCAAGCCATGAGCAGGTCGCATGGTACTGTCAGAAGCTAAATTTGATGCCTCTTTAACTGGGTTGCTGTCGAATGCAGAAGTGAATACACTATCCGGTTTATGCGACCATGAATCTTTCTCCAACATCATATTCCTTCTTTTACCCAGAGGAGAAATTCCCCCTACATTCCCTCCTTGATCAACAAATCTAGTGGTAGATCTATCTCCATTACTTCTTGAATCACTAGCTAATTCACGATGACGCTTCTTGTGAATGTCTTCCAGAATGAAATGATCTTTAAGCCTCTTGTTACCAGGATCAGGCACTATATGGTCGTCGCTCCGACAAAATTCATCCCACGCCATGTCTGCAAACTGTAACAGCAGTTACAGAATTTTAGCTGCGAACTGCAGCAAATACTTCCATATGATGAGTAGAACATACAATATGATGGAATATTGAAGTAATCACAAAGCAGAAATACTCAAGAATTATGTAACCAGCATGAATTTAATAATCCTCCAAGTACAATTCCTGGTTTGACATATCTGAGCACTTGCAACTAGCATATTAGCAAATAGGAGCGGCAATTTTTCCTAAACAGGAACTTCACCAGCCAGTCAATGTTATGGTACGAATGTGCATTCTTTGTCAACTGTTGTTGTTTTCTACATGTATTTTTCACAGAAACAGAATGCCATTATTTACAATTGAAAGTCACAAATTTAATCCCAGTCATAATGATTCGTAAGAAGCCATGCTGGGAGTTCAGTAGTTCACTCAAGTCAAAATGAAGAGAATGACATAAAAATTCGCCAACTTTATCGTAATTTAAAGTAAGAAATAATAAGTCGAATTCTGAATTGAGAGAAGATATTCTTCTGAAATGCCTATATTGGACAATTAATATTCCCATGATGGGAAAGAAAATTGCAGGTGATTTTGTTAGTTGTCAAGACACCGTGAATTAAGTGGATACCGGAATTGCTAAATCATGCTTTAGGTTGCTTTGCCAACAGTAGAATGTGATTGGCCATAAGGATTTATGAACACCCACAAGCTGCTAAGTTAGCAGCTTTGGCTTAATGGCAAGAGTGCTTCCCACAAGCTGCTTATTGGGAACTAGCAGCTTCCATATCACTAGATTTCAACTGATTTAAGCTGCCTACTTTAGAGATTAGAAATATAGGAGAATCTGCTAACTGTAACTAGGACAAGGAGGTTACATGGAAACTATAGGGATTTGCTTATGGGAGCATTTGGATCAAGAAAGTTAAATTGTAAATTTCATATGTAGATGAATTTTTATAATAAAATGAAGACAACCAAGAAACTAATTGAAAACATGTATATTCTAATCAAGAGCTGCCTATCTCATCATTAATTTACACAACACACAAGCAAGACAGACAACTGCAAATGGTGCACATGAGGCACTCCCTCAAGTTAAAGAGGAAACTTACCTCATTCATGCATAAGTCTGACATCCCTTGACGCTTTCAACCTGCACCCAAACTGTATGCAGTATTCTTCATATTCAATTCCAAACCTAACTCCCAAAATGATATAAATCACAGAATACTGGTAACAAAGGAAGAAGAAGGTTTCACACTAGATCAATTATAGAAAGAAAATCCAATGAAATAAAGTTTCTCGGCTTCCAGAATATACAATCTCTGTAAAAACAGGGTTAAGCATACGCTACGAGAAAATGATGAAATTTCATCCAATAATGGAGTTATTCAGAATTGAAAAAAGATCCAGATAGGTATGCTATACAGAAGCTTATCCTCTGAAACAAATCCGTTTTAGTAAGAATCACTAATCCTGTGGAGTTCTAAAGCTCAAATGTCAATAAACAACAAATTATCACCAAGTTTTCGATCTGTTCCTTTTAATTTTGATTTTTATGCAACTAACCAAACTTTGCATCCGAGAATCAATTCACTAACAAAAATAAGCAACCAAAAAAAAAAAACTGCAGCTACCTACTACTCAACCAACCAGAAAACTCACCGGAAAATCTCTTTCACCGCCGGAATACCGCAAAAATTCTAGAAACTTCAGTCGAAATAAACAATCCAATAACTTCAACTCCGATTCTTCGAATACAAATCCAGTAGGTTCTAGAGAGAGAACAAAAGAGGCTTTATGCGTAGTATAGCAGAGGAATTTTTCTGCGTTTGGGGAAAAAATATTTTAATGGGAAATTGAATAAATAAATTGGCTGCCCATAAATGGCCACGTGGCGAGGAGCGGCGGTCTGAGTATCACAACTCGTGGTTGGGAGCCCGGTTCGAGATACGATCTGTTTCAGCGTTCCTATTGGACCTCGTACATATTGGGGAATTGTGCAGACGACACGTGTCGCGGGCCGGTAGGCTGTGGGCCAACCTTCGGTATTGGTTGGACTGGGCTTTGGACATGTGTATTGGGCTTTGGCAGCTTGCTTATTTAATTGGGTAAATTGGTTTAAATGTCCTCTATGTTTCCCATAATTATTTAAATATCCTCT
>JAUEKW010158388.1:0-17770 GCA_032274785.1 Ajuga reptans
CAAAGGGTTGTACATTGACTAAGTTGACCAAAGATAAAAAGTTGTACATCCATCAAACAAGACTCTTTTTATGGGACAGAGGGAGTATTGTTTAGACTATCGTCAAGATCCTGTGGCCTAGCATTGTATAAAGATCCAAATCCAATAATAGAAAGGAGATTTTGAAGAACCTGAAAAGGCAAGATACAAAGTTGAGCAACCCCTATCATCTAATGTCAATATCACAGGCAGTATAAATACAAGGTTAAATACCAACAGGTTCCAATCTAGTAGAGGAAGCATATCTGTGTTCTCGCGACGAGCAGTCGCGTAGTCTGTAAGCATTGTATAAAATTCAGCTCTGCTTGAACTCTTGGCGAAGTTCAGCTCTAGATTTTGCAATCTCAACGAAGATAACTCGGCCATCCAGAAACTGCACGCAAGTTGTAAGACCGATATTTACTACAAGGAAATCACTTAACAACACAAAATGCATTTATCTGAGAAAGAACATAACAAGATGTTGTGAAAATTTTCAAAGCATAACCATCAGCCACATTCTTGTTTCAACTTTCACAGTATGACTTTCCATAAATAAGTGGCAATCAAGAGAGAGAAACACCATCTACTTCTTTTCTGGAAGAATTTAACCAGATAAAGCAATACTTAACGAAGGAAAACAAGGTATTTTCTGCATCTAGATGTTACGTTTCTTGAGATCTGCAAACCCCCTAAGAAAAGAATATCCGCATAAGTTAAAAGAAGTGGTACTGACCTTCCCATGCATTCCCTCAATAGCTTTCTTAGATTCCTCTTCTGTTGCATATCTTAAGAATGCAAAGCCTCTTGGTCGATTTGCTATCCTATCCATTACCAAGTTTACTGCCAAAAAACAACAAACACAATTTCTCTTATTTCAGAATCACAAGAACACATCAAATTCATGGCTAATTCTTTCCCTAATGCCCAAGTGGAATATCCACCATACATCCAAGTGTGTCGATATAAATGAAAAAGAAAAAAAAAAGGTCCACCTTTGACTTATATTCACACACTTACGTTCGGTGGATATCCATCAAGGTTGTATTTGGATCGAGGGAATTGAAATTCAGCAATCAGGAATGAGTGAATTTAAGATTCCTAGGGACCAGCACGTATTTTAAATGTATCCAAATAACTCAAAAGTAGTTTACAATGAGAGTGATAGAGTTCCAATCCATTCCATAAATCCTTCTACCCAAACAAAACCTATTTGCTATTGCAAATTTCTGTCCATCATCAAAGCCTTCAATCCAAACACAACCTGAAAAGAATCCAAAAATCAAAGAATTCGCAGTGACTTCTTACCTTCTACGAGCTCACCAAAGTTTTCAAATGCTTTTCTTAGACTCTCCTCTGTTGTCCGGAATGAGAGACCTGGACAGTCAGGCAATCAATCAAACATTTGGCATGCTGACATTGATATGGAATCACACCCAGCAAAGTGATTTTTTGATCAAATACAATATTGAAGCACAAATAGTGAGAGTAATTTATAATAAGCGTATGCTCGCAATATGTATGCCATACTCTCATTCTTCACAATAGGCAACTGATTTCTGGAGAAACGTATACAAATTTGAAGGCAAATCCTTCAATAACAAAAATACTAATTTGTTACTCTAATTATCTAATTTAAGCCTTCAAACTCAGTTTACTAAGAAGAAAAAAACAGTTAAAAAAATAACAAATTTGCAGCGCAAGAAGAAAACAAGGATGTGAGAGAAGGAGCTTACCGCTAACGTAGAGCCTGGTGGATGGATTGAATTGAGTTTTAGATGGAGAAGGAGAGAAAGAAGAAGAAGAATTCAGGCATGATGTTATGCGGGAATTACATTTCAGGGGTCGGTACAGAGGATTTTTGGGGATAGATAGCAGAGGGGGAAGGAGGGGATAAAAGCGTCTTTTTGACTCAATGAGTTTCATTGTAATTGAAGACAGCGGTGGCGTAGGTGGTGGTTTGAGAAGCCCGTGAGTAGGAATGCGGTGGTTGACGGCGGAGCTGGCCATCTTCTCCGGCTGATTATTTCTCGGAGTGAAGGGAAGCGATTAGGCAAGTAGGTGGTAAGCCAGTAGTAGATTTTGAGTACATTTATTTAAGGCCCCTCAAGTTTGAGAAAATATCAATGCGGCGCCCTCAGAATATTAAACATTTTTTAAATTCTTATTTACTTCATATATTTTTCACATAAAAAAATTGACAATTCTTTATTTCACATATCTTTCAACTATATATTTACTCTTTTTTATTTTCAATAAATACAAAGAAATAATACATTTATTTGCATGGAAAAAAGAGATTCATCTCTTCACTACATTATTGTTAAGCAGAAAAAGAACAAGGGCCTCAAATCCATTATTTTCCCTTGCTTTCTGCATCCATATCTGCAGCCATTTTCATACTACTCTCAAATGTCGAGCTATCTTACTGGTTGCAAGGGAGCTTAATCATTTGAACATCCCGTATACCTTCAGAAAAGCATAGATAACAATGGAGGAAGATATGCATAGGCATAACCAGTGACAGACACAAGGTGTTCGACTTATTTTCATGTATTCCATCTTCTCAATCGCCTTCTGTTTTTTGTCTTCCACCATTGCCGCCGCCTTTGTTTCTACACCTGCTGGTGTGGCTGAATCTTGTCGCTCTGGTTCTGCTTCCGGTTTTTCGGATTTTGGAGTCTTCGATGAGGCTGCCGTTTTGGTTTCTTCGTCGGAGATGGTTAAACTCTTCGCCTATAATATTTTTCTTCGATTGGTTAGAAGTTATCTTGTTATGATGTTAATTAGTTCAGTAGGCTCACCAGTTTTCTGAACTGTAGATTGTAAAATATGTCGATGTATCTTTGTTTGGCCTGTTTTTGCTCTTTGTTTAGCTGTCTCCAGAATCCATACGCCGATCCCATATTCAGCATTTTGTTTGCATAGATCTTCCATGTATAGCTGCAATTGAACAAGAGAGTATTATTAGCTATGACCAGAAAGTGTTTGAGAAAATTCCTGAATGTGCGGTGTTGCATTTGCAGTACCATTCATATATTCGTTTGAGGCCGCCTTGAGATATCCTATTCCAGTATCTGCTATCCGTCTTGCATTTCTCAAAGAAATCAGCTATCTTGTTGCTGGATTCATCGCCATTGTTAGGATCGATGTGGAAGCCTGAGACTGCATCAATTATAATCTCTGCTGGCCCTCCTTGATTGGTGGCAAATGTGGGCAATCCACAGTTCATTGCTTCGATTACAGTCAGGCCAAAAGCTTCGTATAATGCAGGCTGTACAAAAGCTCCCTTTGTGTCTGCAATACAACGGTATAGCTCACTGTTTCTGTATCTATCGGTTTGGGCTGCAATCCATCTGATCTGACCCTTGAGTTGGTATTTCTCAATCAAGGCATGCATCTTCTTGATTTCAGCCATTTCTTCCCTGTCTTTTGATTTGGATGGATCGAAGAATCCGCCCACAATAACAAGGTTGACTAGGTTTCGAAGCCTTTTGTTCTTTCCGTACCATTCGGTTAATCCTGTAATGTTCTTCACAGTGTCTAGTCTCGCCATTGAGAAGATTATCGGTTTCTTTTTGTCTGCAAGATATCCACTGTTCAAGAAATACAATTTTTTTTTGGTCAACTAGATACTATTTTGACAAGACTGCTTTTATCACTTAGATCAAGTCAGATGGACTTACATGTGCTCCTCATTATCATCCTTACTGTAGAGCAGTTGTTCAATGGCAGGTTGAAATTTGGTGAGTCGCTTCTGTTTCTCCGTAAATGGGAAGTAGACAGACTGATCAGCTCCAGGGGAAGCAATATTGAACTTTGGATCGAACACATTGATGCCTGAAACTGCCCTATAAAGCCCTGGCATTGTGAACGAGACATGGCTTTCATATTGTCCAGGCCGGTTCTTGCTGAATTGTTGAAGATCAGTGAATCAGAAACTTCATTTTCTATGGCCTAACAGTGTAAGATTCTCAACTTCTGATTGTTTCTACTAACCTTCCTGCGATTTCTTGATATGTGCTGGTAATTATAAAATCTGTAGCATTCATTGCTATTAGGTCAGCAGTGAATTGGCAAGAGAAGTGATATTTTGAGTCCAAGTCCCTCCATTTAACATCTGAATCTTCATATTTTGTCTTTTCCAAAGCATGAGCTATTGTTCCCTAAGATCGAAGCATGTCCACACATTTTGATCTCTTTTTTCCGTAACAAAAGATTTAGAAATCAACAGAGAGAAAAATAAGTTATTTGGATGCTTGCTCACCTGAGTGACTCCAAGTTTTTTGGCCACTAGAGAAGCTACTAAGTTTCCGTCTGTGTAGTTCCCGATTACAATGTCAGGCTTGCCTTCCATTAGCTCAAGGATCTTTACAGATGAATCCTAGTGACATTACATGGATTGAAAAACTGATTAGTTTATTGTGAGAAATTCTTTTACATGTAATCCTCGTACAATACTTGCCTGAGAAAACTTTTCTAAGTAGGGGTAGATGTCGAATCTGGAGACCCATGGTCCAAGAACTCCTTTCTTGGTATTAAATGGAACCCTGAGTATGTGGGAATGCATTGTGTTCTCAATAGGCTCCAATTCTTGATTGCATTTGTTCCCTTTTGCATCCGGGATCAGTCGGGTCACCTGTGTATATATGCACGAAATAACTTAAGCCATCTCCTACTCTCATTGTATTCCCTAAAGCTTATTACAGCCAACAATCTGCAAAATTTCATTAGCAGACTCACCACAAGAATCTGGGGCTTCACACTTAGGCCTTGCTGCTTTATTCTGAGCAATAATTCTTCCTCCAAAGCTCTCACTTGATCAAGAATGTATACCACCTGTTTGAAATATGCCATGAATTAAAAAGTTTACCCTATAGTATTACTAGCAAAGAGGATAATTACAAAGACTACCCCTGAAGTTTAAAAAACCAACTCCTTTAAAACTTGCAAATTCAAACTAGGGCATTTTTTTCACAAATTGCTTCGGTCAAGGCAGGTACTTGTAAGAAGTGCTTGGAATACCTCATGGAGGTATTTATAACCGATCCTTATGGGTAATTTTTGTAATTTGCCATAAAAAAGATGGTGTATTCACCTGGCCGCCAGTATCAGGTAAGCCAAGGACATCTGCTTGCCCAAAATAGCCATGAACAGAGAAGATAACGATGTTGTAGATAACCGGAAGCCTACTAAAGAATACTTCCATGTTCGAAGGATCAGGAGCTTGAATTATCTCAGAGAGTATCCTCATTGTCTCTCTAACTCTTTCTGCATTGTCTCCCCACCCTCTCTCAAAGCCCCATTCTTTAATCCTGAGAAAGTAAACAAAGATAAATATCAAAGTCTTCTTAGAAAAAGAGACTAAGTACAGAAAGTCATTACTTCTGTTCAAAATTCTGGTAAGGAGTGTCTTTTGGGAGGGCAGATACGAAAACATCTGCGATTACCAACGCTTCTTGAAGCTTCGCAACAGTGTTAAGAGTCTCATCGATCATGAGTTTCTGCAAAAAGGGATTACCACAAAAGTTAGGGATCTTCAAAGTAACTGTCTAATCTTTAGCCTTGGATTGTTTTTGAAATTTCACTACCTCTCCATTTCGTTCGAGAGTACACAGGTAGTCTATCAATGGTTTTGCACTCTCAGTTTTCCCACTGAGCATTGAAGTCATGAATTTGGAAATGTAGCCAAGTCCATTTCCAATCGAGGACGATAGAGCTAGTTTCGGAGTGCCAATATCAAATGCTCCAAAGTCTATCTCCAGAGCATTTTCATCCTTTGCCCTGTGGAAAAAACATTATTGTTCAAGATCTGAGAGAAACTTCTGTAAACTGTATTGTGTTGTTTAAATACTCACCAGTTTTCATCAAAGACAAATTCTTTGAACTTCAAGTAATCTGTGGATGTGATTATTTCCACAGAGAGACTCTCGGCGTCCACCTTGACATAGTCCCAAATACCGGGGTTGTGCCTTATTGCAAAAGCAACATGAGGTGGCACAACAGCAGCTTCCTGCATATTTAGTGTTGCAATATAAACACAAATGTTCAGACCCCATTCTTGGTAAGGATTTATTTTGATTGAAGAATGTGACATCCCTCATAAATAGTTGGAGTCGAATCATAACAGTTTGTAAGTGAATGCAATAAACTACTCCAGTAACTTGAATAGATCATTTTGTCAAAGTAGGGGGATGCATGCGAAATCATTACTAGCAGAGCCTATTGTTCGGAGTCTTGCTTATGGCCCTCGATTCGTGGGGACTACGGCATGACATAGTGGTGACAAGGGTGATTACAATAGGCCATATAAATCATGATAGTCGCGTTTTTGGTTGGTCATGTCTAGGGGCGTGGACGAACATGTACTAGAAACTATACAAAAAATCACCCTCACCTGTGTTGAGCACAAGATATCACCAAGTGTGCCCTCCAAAACCTTGGATCTTTCAACCTTATCCTCAATGGTATGCTCTATCTCTTCCTGTAAATGCTGGAGCTTCATCAACCTTCTTCCCTTCCCAGTAAACCTTCAATATATTTATTTATTTATTTATTTTTGAAAAAGAACCATTAGAACTTATTGGCAAATACTAACATAACAAGAAGAACAAGTATCTGCATTGATCAAATACCTAGCAAAACATCTCTTCATGTGGTACCGGCTCTGCCTCAGTGCATCGGGCATTGTGTCGACTGCTGAAGCTGAAGCCATTAAACTAATCGAAGGGCGAAAACCAGTGATTGCAAGATGAGATATTGTGGGGTTGTCTGATTTGGACACTAATATGGGATTGTTTATATAGGAGAAGAAAATGGAAGGTTTTGCTTATGGTGAAGTGAGAATATATATTTGGTAAGGCTGCTGCTTGCTAATAAAAGCAAGAGAAAAGAACATTCTTTGGAGCTGATTGTGGGGAAGAGAAACTTGTGAATCACCAAGAATAGAATTCACTTTTAATTATAAAACATATTTTGCCTTTTCTGTTGTACCAATTTAAAAAGTGGAGGGAAAGTATTTTATTTGATGTGATGTCTTCCATGATAATATATTCTTTTCTTCAAAGTTGTCACATGCTCAAAAACATGGATTTTGACTGGCTAGTACAATGGGAGTGAGGGAGGGAAGAGTTTGATTTTTCTGCTACTTATTATTTGTTTACGCGTGTTGATAAATTCAGCGGGATGCGAATAGTTCGAGCCTTAAATTATCTTTTTTGTACTAAGTTGTTTACAGACTATATGTTTTCAACCATATATATATAATAAAAAATTCTGGAATTAGATTTGAAAAAACTGTATAAATGCAAGATTATAATATTGCAATCGATATCTTAATAATATTGCGACCCCTTTATATATATATATATATATATACCTTAGTGTTTTTAATATATTTTATTTTACGCAGTTTTTTTAATAATTTTTCATATATAGATAATTATGGAACCCTTTTTTATTTATTTTGTGAAATGGAAAAGAAAATATATTTTAATTACTGTTTTTTAGAAGAAATTTTAATTAGTTTAATGAATTTGTTTAGCACCAGTCTATATAAATTGAGGCTAAAATTTCAGCCGGCCCAAAATTGTGATGGGGTTTATGTGAATTTCAGAGGCCTATGAGAACGTATAGACTAGAATTGCCACAGATCAGCTACACGGACAAACCCATTAAGATAAATTTGGCCTGTTTGATTATTTTAAAAATATTTTACATCGTGTGTGTGTATTATAATAACATTAACATAGATGTGTCTTAAAAATACTTTTTTTATACTTTGGACTTTTGGAGTGGAAATGACAACGTTACTATAAACAAAGAACTGTTTATACAACATATTTTAAAAAAAAAAATCACATCAATATGTATTTACGGGATGCTTAATTACCGTAGTTGTGCAGTATATTTTCATTGATTCCTTACTAACTGCAATATAAAATATATGTATTTTAATTTTTATGACTCATTTCTGCTGCACTTGGGCTGCTGCAAAATGGTATTTTGTTAGTGTATACCAATGACTAATTTTTACCCACCTAGTCGGGTACTCATCAACTTCCGACTGGAATAATTAATCTACAGTTTATTTAGTGATAGAACCCAACTAATAGTAATATCCATTCATCTTATACAAAATTAACGGTATCCGAAGAACATCAAGGTCTGGGTATCTAGACCACTTATCCAGTCGGGTACCGAATACTGAACTATCCAACTAAGATAATATATCATTCATTTGGTAATGGAGCCCAACTAATATCTATTCATCTACAAAATCAACGATATCCGACTTGATAGACAAGAATTTCTCAAGGTCCGGGTACTAGATTATGTTCACACTTATATCTTGTCTGAGGACTTTAATATTTCACTTCGGATTCTCTGTTCTAATTACGGTGTCTCAACCGTGTCCCACACATTAAACTACGTCGTATTGATCCAACCTTGTAATCTTATTTATCTTTTTATTTCTTAAAACGACGTAATTTAATGTGTGGGACACGGTTGGAACATCGTAGTTGGAACTGAGCATTTGGTAGTAAAAATTCTATGTAGCTACCTCCAAATTAGTGCACAAAAACCCATGCATGCATCTTAAAAGCTTATATGCTACATCAATAGTCTTAATTAGCTGCAATTAAGAGTATTAAATTGAGCAATTTATGGCTATTTGATTAACTCAACTGTATACGAATACGTACATGACGCACACATGGCCCCATTCATAACCATCCATAGATACTATCCTATACGTGTTTTAATGAGTTTCACAATCACTTTATTTCTGTTTGTTTAATAAATAAATAGAGCTTGAATGTCGATGGACTTGTTCGTTAATGGCTCGTAAATATGTTCATTAGACTTGTATAATAAGAATAATAGTAAATTTTTTATATTATTTATGTAACTCATTTATTTTAAAATACACATGGACTTGTCGTTTGAAGAATAATTAAAATCCAAGATACTTTTTTACAAAATTAGAATAATATTTAATATTTGCTTTCACGAACATAAAATATATACAAATTTGGTTTTTGTTAGGTTCGTGAACATTAATCAAACTACGTACAAGAAAAATGATCTTTTGAGATAATAAAAATTTATCTCAAATGATAAGTATTTGCAAGAATTACATATTAATAGAGACAACATGTCATCACTAATTAGTTGTCTAAAAAATTCTAATCGCTAATAATATTATTTGAGACGACAAAAGTCGCCTCAAATGTGTATCAAGTATTTTTTGCAATAACTAGTTTAAAAAAACAGCCTAAAAATTAATGATCTTGAATAATTTGTAAAGTATTTTGTGACGATAAGTTGTCGCATAAATTTATTATTAAAAACAATAACTGTCGTCTAAAAAAATGTGTAACAATTTTTTTTTTTTTTTGTTGTGGTAAACACCAAATTAGCTGGCTCAATTTGAATTCGATTCGCTTTAAAACTAGACAAATACTATTAGACAATTCAAATCTCGGTTCGACTCGGCTCGGTTCGGTTGGGGGCCTTATGTATGTTACTGTATTAACAAAATTTCCAGTTTTAATTTATAGGTTGATGATATTAATAATATTGGATTTTTCTTAAGGAAATGGTTAGTTAATGGGTTTATCTTCTTGATAGTGATTGAAATTTGAAACTGGTACACACTTGAATGTGATGCAGTGAAAATTAAGGGCGGGCCCTCTCTTCATATTTTATTGTACATCAACTTATTAAAATGTTCTCATTCATTTTCTAGGCTTTCTGCACAGTGCCGGCAAAATCGATCTGGTCCAATAGGCTAGCTCAGTCAGTTCGATATTTTGAATGGACTGGACTATAGGAAAAGTTTGGAGTACCATCAAGTTTAATAAACCTGACTCAATGAGCCAAAACTACGGCGAATCACAGTCTAACCAAAATTACTATTGAGAAATAAATTTGCAAAGGTCCAATCCATCGATACATGTCGATTTTGACTAGGGATGGCAATGGGTGGGTTCGGGGCTGTTATTGAGGATCCCATCCCCATCCCCATCCCCATCCCCTTCCCTCTTCCCAAAAACCATCCCCGCAAAATTTTCCATATAAAAAATGTGGGTCGGGGAACGGGGTCCCTGCGGGGATTTGGTTCCCCACATATTTTTACTATTAATTCAACTTATTTCCCATTTTTTTAATAAAATACTAATTTTTATTAATTTTAAAAATTATTTATATTGGAGTATTAAAATTTATAATAATTCAATAACATATAAACCTTATGTTATCTTTAAATTTATTTTAAAATCAGATGCATTTTTTATTTTTGTACAAAAATACTAGAGAAAAAAATAATTATATATGACAAATGAGATTGTTTGTAGAGCATTGAAAAATTAACTAGCTAGGGTTTTCATCTCATAAAAATGCACATATATATTATGCATATTATAAAATTCAAAATGTTAAAATAATAAATTAAGAATAGGGAACAGAAAAACCTCATCTAACTTAATCGAGGACGGGGCTGGGTGGGGAGCTTGAATCCCATCCCTATACCATTCCCGCTTAGAAAAAGTGGGGAATCCCCATCCCCGCTCCCAACCCCAATTTAATTGAGAAATTCTCCACCCAATAACTTCGAATCCCAACGGGGATGGTTTACCACGGGAATTTTGCCAACCCTAATTTTGACCGGATATAGGGGGAATTTTTTAAAAGGCTTTTACGAGAAAAATTTCTCATCTAGTCCCTCTGTGGCTCTGGAACACAACAAAATTATTTGTTTTCATGCTAATTAATATTCAGACTTGTTTTAATAATTAGGGATGAGTGAGAATTTAATTTTACCACAATAAATGTTAATAAAGTAGTGTGTGTTTCTGTTCTGCATGCAAGAAATCATGGGTTGTGCATTAATCTGTACAAACACTGCTTCTATCTACATTTATTTATAGCTACTTAGTAAGTCAGAACAACACACTTGTTTGAGCAAATGAAACTGACAACTGATCAAGAATTATTATTCAAGAAACAGTTACATAGTAGTAGAAATTTTTTTGGACCCCTACTCATGAATTTTAAGGATTTTGTTTTTCATAATTGCTGTCAGAAACCTTAATAATAAATTACAACTAACTTGCATGAAGCTAGCTACCATAATATTATGTGTCCCTATACCCTAGCTAGGGCTGGTTCGGTCCTGCATATCGTACAAAAATTTCGGCATACCAAAATTTATTTCGGTAATGGTATAGACCGTTGATTTCGGTAATCTATTATTATTCTTTTTTTTTTTCCTTACAACTAAAATGTGGATTGGATTAGGTTGGCATTTCAGCCCCCCTGCCCCAAAATTTTGTTAGTGCCATGTTTCACAATTATCCAATTTCTTGTATTTTTTTTTTTAATTTAAGTTTATTTGTTACTCACATCTTGACATGTAAAAAATATTATAAATATTGTAATTTTGTGTATGCCATATATAGATTAGAAAATAGTAGTCGTACAAATTAAAGTGTAGTATAAGATAGAGAATCTAGTGCAATATTCCAGTTAAGGAAATAGCAGAAGCAGATGGAAAGTGACAAGAATCCAATAGTTGGGTAATTTATTCTTTTGACTAATTTGGTAAAATCAAAGGCCTCCTTTTGGTGTTAACGTCATCTTGAAAATGCTTTCCACCAAAGAAGAAAAAGATAACTACTTCAATATATGTATCTTGATGTGATGTGACCTTATTACCCCATTTAATTTGGTAAATTGAGATACACCCCATGTTTAACATGAAATTAGTAGATGGTAATCATTGACCAAACACGGTAACATGAAGTTCATCCGACTGGATTTATGTAGAGAAACTCGAAACTAATCCTACGTAAACATAATTAACCTCGAATTGTTGTTCTGAAATCAATAATCTCTTAAAATATAATAGTTATATGTTTTAAATAACTTTTAATGTAAAACCTGATCGATCGACTCAAAATACGAACTATTCAAATTGCCACCCCTATTTACGTCCTATACAGTTTGATTGTATCTATTTTTCTTTGCTTAAAGAAAAACTTGTACTTTTCGTCATATATTTGCAAGAAAATTAATGTTGTAGAAATCGCTAGACGCAAGTCGGACAGTAGACTAGGGCCTAACAATTACTCGGGGACCAGTCGGGAATTTTTTCAAGAGAGAAGAAAATAGAAGATGGAAGAGTTGACCAAGATCTTAACTTTAAGATATCATCTGTAAAAAAACACAAATCCTGGCCCCTACCAAAGCTAGCAAAGATGAGTTTTTTCCTACAAAGTGCAATCTTTTACAGTTTGCTCTCATACAAGAGTTAAAACCTTAACACATGAAGGTGAAAAAGAGGATGTTCCAGTCTGTCACCCCCACCCCCACCCCCACCCCCTGCAAAGACTTAAAAACCTCTCATGGAGAATTAATTCCCAAATTGGACCACACATGAAGCATTAATGTGCATTGCAAAGAGACAGATGACACATCAAGTTGTCCAAATTATGGACAAAATATTACATAACGAACTAACTTCACAAACAGAAGTCAATACCCGAACCATACAGTGTTTCTTGCTCATGTCTAATTTCAAACTAACAAGATTCAGCAAGAAACACGAGTATGGTGCGTTCTTGACTACCCCTTTCGAAGTAAACTTATCGTCAATAACAACAAAAAACAAGACCAAAAGAAATCATAAAGTTCTTCCAAGAAAACAGCGATGAATATCGAGCAGCAGCAGCAGCAACGGGAGCGTATGTTGTGCAGTAACAAGTCAACTTCAGCCATTGATGACAGAACTAAGGAGCATTTATGATTTCCAACTAACCAAAGCTAGCTAGTTAAAACTTTACTTCTTTCATGATCAAGAATTAGTGCAGTTCAAGGAGGACTTAATTTGGTGGATAGTGTTGCCTATAAGGTTGTTAACCGTAGTTACGGATTCAGGGCTCATTCTAGCAGACGGCAAGTTGTTAACTAGTATTTGAAACACTACCGTAATTAATGAGCCGCCACCAAACCCGGTGCTGGAGCTGGTGGATGCTCCATCTGCTCCGCCACTACCACCTTGGTGTTGGTCAAGCCTGCCATCCGGTGTGATCGTGAATCCTGAAGGCAGTAAAGGGATGTACGAAGGGTCTTCGCCGCTCATTGCTATGTTGATGGCTGGTAAGTCGACAGGGCAGTACACGACTAATGAGCCAGACGAGTCTACGCAGCTCTCTTGGAGGACCAGCATGTTGTTCTGGCTCGTGTTGAATGCCTGTTTCAAAAACTGTCCTGTCAGATTGTGTTGGAACCAAATGAGGATGAAATGAAGTTTGAATTCTCACCCGAAGGAGAGAGATGCAGTTCCCTGGATTAGAGCCATTGGCAATGTGGGCCACTTCTTGAACAGGATTTTGATTGCAAAGAACATCCCACTAAGACATAAACAACATACATGTTAGGTCATATGCTACATTATTGCCACATCAACAGACGCTCACTTTAGCAGCATTTGTCATACCTGAGGGCGTGTTCTTTCATCCCGAAAAAAATTGAAGACGTTGGAAGGGGTGATTGGGAGCCAGATAGTGGCGGCAGCACTAAGAACAACGCCGTTGGGCTGACCAGGATCGGTGCTCTTGTGAAGAGTCGCTCGGACTTCAAATTCGTTTGATCCAAAAACAGTTGTCAATTGTTGGCCATTTGCAGGATTAATGCTTGAACAGAAATTGTTCACCATTCTCTGAGCAAGTTTCATCATGCTTCTTTTGCCTTCAGGTGAGGGAATCACTGTCCACACCGAAAAAACAGAAAACTAAAACATTATTACAAAATAAGTAAATAACACAAACACCACTCTTTCGTGAATTTTAAGGTACCTCCTCCAAGATCACGAGTCGAATTTGCAGACACCATCAAACAAGCGAATCTTTCGCACGTCCTCTGAAGAGTCGAAAGCCATCTATCAGCACCAAAGGCAGCCCCGTTATGAATTAGTTCTCTGTAAAGCCTATGAATCGGCGCTTTATCTTCAACTTCACAATGTTCCACCCATGTTACCTAATACATTCAGACATCAATGTCAATAAAATCTCACACTTCAAACAATTACATAACTAAATCAAGTACGTTTTTACAACCTTTGAATAACCATTAGGCATCTCTTGTATCAAACATCCAGAAGGAAGCCTGTGAAGTTTACATAGAGAAGAGAATTGGCCTTCTTGATGAGGAATTTCATACGACACATCAACGATTGCCCATGACCCTTGTTCGATCTGCTGGCAAAACCGAAGGAAGTAGCATTGCCTAGTTGGTACTAAAGCTGAAAGCACTTGCAATTCTTCATACATCTGCCACAAGTATCCATCAAATTTACAACTAACAAAGCAAATTATTACAACAAAAAATGAACGAATTCGAACGATCATTACCAATTGCAATGTGCCACTTTGGCTTCCCAACACTCCACCAGATGATATTACTTCAATAGTCTTAGCTCTTGAGACAATAGTAGGAAACAACTCCACCCATTTTTTCTAATAAAAAAACGAAAATCAAGATTTATATACACAGGTGAAGAAATAATAACAGGATATACATAAGCATAAAAATCAAGAAACACACCGAATCCATAAACATGTCGACTAGTGCCAAGCCATTCATGATCACAACACCAGAGTCTCTAGAAGCTTCTACACGAACACCGGGATTCTTCATCCGGCTATAAGGGCTCTGAAACACCCTCTCATAGCTTTCAACATTGAGAGTCTCTCTGCCATCGCTCGACTTCATCCAAAGCGGCTCATTGCCTTGCAGCAGCCTAATCAGTTCATCCATGGCATTGGCTGCAATGTCAGCCATGAGGGACTTATCCATATCCGAAATGCTCATCGGAGGGAAGGACATATTCGGTATTACAATCGAAGAACTCCCGTGGAGAAGATCAAGATCAAGAGAAGGGCCTAGATTAAATCCATGCCCCCCAAAACTTGCCATGGATAAGTCCAGTGAAGATACATGAATAGGCTGCACAGGTGGCAACTGTGAAATAGGCCTTCCTATGTATTTAGCAGCAATGCTAGAAACTCTATCAAGCTGCAAAAAATCATTTAAAAGTTGAAATCAAATAAAACAACACAAATTGAAAAACTTATCAAGAATGAAGAATTTGAAGGACCTCTTCTTTCAAATGGGAGTTTTCGATTCGCAGTTTTTGTTCGTCGAAATAGGAATCTTCAGGAGATGGAGAGGTTCCACATGAGGGGCAGATCACATTCTTGAGGGCTTCTCTAATTGCTATGTTTTCACATCTAATTTTATCATTTTCTGCTCTAAGTGCACAATTATCTGCTCTTTCATGTTGTGCCTAAAAAATCACAAAATTAAACACAAATTAACATTAATTTATCATTTGAACTAAAAATAAGTTCTTTTCAATTTGGGATTAAAAAAAAAAAACCTTCATCTGAGTCCTTCTATTCTGAAACCAAAATTTGATCTGCCTAGGATGCAAATTCAGTTCTCTGCTTAACTGATTTCTTGTCTTCTCATCTGGATGTGGACACTCTTTGAACATCCTACACACACAAACACACAAACACACACACACACACATAACCTCAGTATCACCCAATTTTTTTAAAAATAAAATAAATAAATAAAATATCGTTCTTTTTTGAAAAAAAAAATCATCTTTCTTTATTAATATCATGGTGTCAGTATGTGCATGGAGTTTAATCTTCAGACAAAAAAATGAAACAGACTAACGATTCAAGCCGCTGTATCTGGTGGGCAGTGTGGCGATGGTAGCGTTTTTTACGGCGGTGAGAATCGGAGGCGTCGAGGGGGTCGCCGCCGCTGCCGCTGCTGAAGTCCATTGACAGATTTTTTTTTTTTTTACCAGAATGGAAAAGCTCTCTGGTTTATAATAATATTAATAATACAGTATTGAAGAAACTCCTCCAGATTATGAGCTATTCCCATAATATAACTGTAATAACTGCGCTTACTATAATAAACAATTGCAATCATAAAAGGAAAAAAAAAAAAAAAACCTAACTTAAAAAGAAAAGAAAAAAAAGAATGTGAAATGGAAAAAGAAATGGAATTTCGGGGGCGGATTGAGCATGTGAAGAAAGAGTTAGCAATGGTCAATCATATTTGCTTTTTTTGGCAGTAACGCCCCCAAGAAACATATACATACACACATATATATATATATATATGTGTGTGTCACTGTGTGTGTGTGTATGGGGGGAGGGTGGTTGATGTTGGTGGAGAGAAGGGAATGGAAATGAATAGAAATCTTGGGAGGGTGGGAGAGGAAGGTGTGGTGCAATAAAGAAGGATGAGAGAGAAAGAGAAGAGAGAGAGATAGCATTAGAAGATATTACACTTTTCACTTACCTAAGTACACACACTAGTTACTACTACTACACTCATATAGTCATATTTCTTCCTTCCAACTACTACAAGATATATACATATACAACTGTGTGTATGTATATATATATGTATGTATTAGTGTGTGTATATGTGTGTTGGTAATTTGTAACCGACGGATTTATGGGTTTCTGATCACACGGTGAGAGAAAAAAGGAGCAATTAAGAGAGAGAGAGAGAGATTTGAATTGTTGGAATACAGTAGTCTACAGGGAAGGCTACTGAAGTCTAACGGTTGATGTAATCTCCAAGTAAAGTCCTATGAATTTTCATAATTTGAAAAAAAAAAAATTGATTTTCTTTTCAAAATAAAGTATTTCAATGTTTGGCTTTCAAACAATAATAAATTATCGATAATGCTGGCTAGCCAGAAATTTTTTTTTTCTAATTAGATATTATTTATTATTAGGATTATTTTTGTTAACTATTATTTTTTTCAATTCAAACGTTATCTATGATTTCAGAGTATGAAAAAAGACGTCAATTTTTTTAAGTCATTCAAAATGATAGTTAACATTTGAATTGAAACAAATTTATAGTTAACAAAAATGATGCTAACAACAAATAATATCTAATTAGAAAAGAAAAAAAAAATTAACATTATTTTTTCTTTTTCTGGATAGCCAGATTCTGGCTATTTAGCAACTCCCATAAATTATTGTTTTAAAAATCACGTTCGATGTTTGGTCTGTATAATGGGAATTAATAGTAGCTCAGTTGATTGAGTATCATGTAATTCAGGTTAGTGATTAGGGATCAATTCTCATTCATCTCACTTCTACCAGGATTTGTAAAAAAAAAAAAAAAAAATTAATACGTTAAATAAGAAGAAATAAATGATATCTTATAATTAAGAAGTTAAATTAAACTTTTTAAAAGATTGTACCTTCATTAATTAATTAACCAACAAATAAACATTTTTCTGGAAAATATATAATTCTTTATTACTTCGGTTGCGGAGGAAGTATCATTTTTCACGGAGCTTTTCTTGATTGGTAATACAATTTTGTTGTATTAATTTCTTGAAAATTTTGGTAATATCAATTAGCTTAATTACTTTTTGAGTACTCTATTCCAATTTCTTCAAAAATTAAAGTGTCACATTCCCAGGAAGGACTTTTTGAAAGAAATTTAACTTGTTCTAAACTATATTATTTTTATTTTATTTTTGTTACAAAAAAAATAAGTAAAAAACTCACTTATATGTAGCTAACTCATTTATTTCTTACCATGGTTGTAGAAGTCGGAAATCAGTAAGCGGGCGGACAGGGGCCGCCTAGGCGCCGACTAGTCGGGCCGAGTTTTTATTTATTTATTTATTTATTTG
>JAUEKW010158495.1:0-17762 GCA_032274785.1 Ajuga reptans
GGTCTCTATTACGTATATTTTGTTCATTAATCAAAAATGTCTTTTTTATTTGCTCATCTATTGGTGTTGACTAAGTGGGATTATATAAAATTGTTATGTCGGTTGATACAAAAAAATATTGGTAGTTATTTATAATTTTTTATTTTTGGCCTAAAGGAATTGGTGCATTAGATTGCTATAACAAAAAAAAAAACAAACAAAAAAACAAACAAAAAAACAATAATCTGCTAAGAACTATATTTATAAGATTATTAACTTCTTAGGTAGGACTTAGGAGTGTCTCTCTGACACAACACGATAACACGATATAATTACAATCCAATTTACACCCAAATACAGCGATAAATAAATTAATAAGACACGACATGACATGATAATCATGATCCTATAATATGACTTGATAACATACATATTAAATTAAATTTAAATTATTCTTATTTTTATCTTCTTTTGAAAAACAATATACAACACGATAATATAATCCAAACATGACATAAAAGCAAAACATACTACTTTTTTTTTTAGAATGACATAAAAGCAAAACATACTACTTTTTTTTTTAGAATGACATACTACATTTAAAAGGGGTTTGTGTTACTGGTACAGTCAATATTATTAATTTTAATTAATACATGTGACTTAACTAATAGTAATTATTAAAAATATTTAATATTGTTTCGCTCATATAAATATTTAATTATCTTATTATCAATAATAATTTATAATTATATTATCATATATAAATATTACAGATCGTGCAACGCACGGGTGAAATACTAGTTATATATCATCACCACTGAAACTGCATATAAATATTACGCATAATTTTACTTTCCTGTTAAATATAAAAAACTATTTGACCACTAAATATTTCACATAATCACATTTCCAGAACATCATAATAAAATAGAAATATTTTTTTCAGAAAATACAAAAACCATAGATTTTCAAACACCGGTCAGGGTAGCAGCGAGCTGTGACGGCGGTAGCAGCGAGCGGCGGTAGGAGCGCTGCGGCGGCGGCGGTAGCAGCGCTGCAGCGGTAGCGGCTAAGGCAAATTGGGTGCGAGGAGCGGCGCGAGCGGCGGGTTAGGGTTTGAGGAGAAGAGGAAAAGGGCTGAATGAGATGTTGGTCAAACTCAAAAGACTCAAAACTCAAATTAATTCAAATCTACGACACTAACTAACAGTACACAATAAGTTAAAATAAAAAATAAAAAATAAAAAATCAATTTCATATTTCGGTATGCATACCGTGTTACCGAAACATTGACATACCGATTCGATCGGTATATACCGATATATCGTACCGATACCGATAATTTCAAAATTCTATACCGATACCGATACCGAAAATAGCGGTACGGTACCATACCGTACCGAAAATGTCGGCATACCGAAAATTTCGATTTTTTCGGTATTTTTCGGTACGGCAAATACGTATTTCGGCATTTCGCTATTTTTCCCCACCCCTAGAACAAACTACCTAAATTCACCATCGAAACTGGATAATCTTCACACAGTCAAAATCCGGTGTCCATAGAAATTAACCGCCGTAAAAATTATGTATATACAACCTATACATCTACATATAGACTCCGATTCAGGTTGCGGAAAAGGACAGCTTTGTTTCCGTTTCAGATGATCGATACTCGATTGGGATCAGAATGCCACCGGCGTCAACGGCTCGCGGCTCTGCTTATCTCAGCGCGCTCGCTGTCGAGATTGAGAAGAAGCTCCAACGTGTATGTTGTCTCTCAGTTTGCAGAATCTGTTTTAATTTAAGCGTTTTCTTTTTACTGATATTGTGAGGAATGTTTTCTGTCTCAGCCTTTTGGATTTGTTCTTATTATTGTTTCAAACGGCGGTTTTGATGAATTTACTGTTTTTTTTTTCTTTCTGCAGGCGTTAGCTTCGGCTTCCCAGAGGCGAAATTTGTTGCAGGAGTTGTTTGCTGATGTAGCTCTGGAAGTAGATGATCGTGCTAAAGGTGAAATTAATTACAGTAATTCTTATGGTGCACGTTTTAGATTTATTCTCTCTTTTATTGTAACACTTAGTAATAAATGCAAAAGCATTGGGCGAAACCAAATGGGATTTTTTTTTTATGTAATAGCTTATTGTCCAGTTGCTTGTAGTTGGAGGAAAATAGGCCTTTCTGTAACTAATTGATAGCTATTTCTGAAGGAAATCGTCTGTTTTATTGATTATATCTTGAACTTAATCGTATCACAAACCGTACTGTAGTCCTTGCTTTGGCAGGCTTCTTAGTGTGTACATGAAAACATTTTAAGCCACAAAAAAAAGATAGAAAGATGCGATGGTAAATATGAATCCTAGCATATGACAAGATGAACATCACATATACTGCTACATAACTCATACATATTTCCGCAGTTTGGCATAGACTTTCTCAACCTATTAATTGCCTATGTGTCTAGCGTACTTTTCACAATTTTTTTTTTTTTCCTTTTGTGGGGTGGGGGAAGGGTTTGGTTTAAGAGAGTACAGAATGTTTCGTTGGTGGTAATATCAGCACTGCAGTGGTCCTATCATAGTATCATGTAATCTCGTTCTCTACTATTACTCGCAACAGATATCATTTTCGGCGAGGAAGGTTCAATTTCTGCGGCTGATGAAGGGTATGGGGGCCCTATATGCTTTTACGACGTGCTTGCTGATCATTTTGTTAGCACACCTCAGAATGGGAAACCAATCCTTGATCTGATTGTACAACTTTGGAGCCAGTCATTTGCATCTAATATTTTCTCTCTCTTGTTCCACAAGTGGGTATGTGTTTCTTTTTTATCTTTTTTTATTAGTGGTGGCTTCTTTCATTTCAATGGGTTACCTTCATTAATAGAGGTGTAATCCTCTTAAGATTGCTTGTATATTCTCCTGTCAGTTTCTCTTCCGTCTGCCATTGTCATATACCAATCTTCCAGTATCTTCTCCACTCTTCTTTGCAGTACTGTTGTGTTTCCAAATTGAGCATTTTCGTTGTCTGTCTCTCACCAGTATTGCCCTTCCATATTGTAGCTGTTTGAGGTTCAACTCGATAATTCTGAGGTCCTATTGCGTTACTCGTCAGCTCTGGTCCAAGGTGCTACAAGTGTCTTCTGGTGAGGAGCTTTTATCTGTTACTTATTAGGTTATAGCACGATTACTTGCATTGAATGTGGACTGATGCCAGTTCTTATATAAATACAATGTGGACTGATGCCAGTTTAGCAATCTTTGAGCTGGAAATTTAAGTTTCTTCCACTCCTTAGCTTTGCAGTGGCAGATTATAGACCCTTGTTCTGCATTTTCTGTCACCTGTAAGTAGCAGCTCTTTTTGGAAACTATATATGGTGCTTCTTCCTGTGCCTTACTATACCACAAACCAAAGTTCTCTCTTTTGTGAATGGTGCTCTATAATGCAAAGGTGTGGCCTTCTCTTTCAGCCCCAAGAGAGAGAGTACATAAAGATCCCTCCTTTATAATGCAAAGTTTTGTGCCTTCTCTTTAAGCCCCTAAGTTTTGACCAAAGAATCCTTGTTTGCGAGTGGTGGTCCATATAGTGCAAAGTTAAGGCCTTCTCTTGAGCCCCTCAATTTTCCCACATGTATGGACCTATAGCTATTGCCATGGCCTTCACGCAAAGTCTAGCAAAATCGATTTCTATTATCTCTTGTTCGTTGAGGAGTTATCGGTCATGGCAGGAATGGAAATGCATACATTAGTTGACCTAGTTACACGGACCAACTATTCTAGGTACCCAGGTTGAATTTGAACCCGAAATAACGGGAGCAGGTTTTTCCAGTAAGAGTTAGAAGAAAGACACCCCAGATTTGCTTGCATGTATTCTTAATCAAGCCTCTCCAACCCCTCACATTACCCACCCAACACCAAAAACAGAAGAAATAAAGAACACTTGAAGAGATAATTGCGTCTGTTGAGTAGAATGGCTTTTCATTTTGTTACTAAGTACTTCAAAATTTTGCTTTTGTCTTATTAAATGCATGCATGAATCCAGGATTGACATCCAAACAAATGCAAGGCGTTTCCAGAGTCTATATCAGGTGAGATGATTCTTCACAAGGCAGTGTCTCCACTGTTATTACATTTAGATTTCAATGTCATAGCTTCAGGGACTGACTTTGCAATGGTTGTAGTATCTCCTTGAAGAAGTTGCTCTACGTTCAGAGAGATTAAAGAAGATCCCCTTACAGGTCTAGTAATTTTCTTAGCTATCAGCATGAGGTTCTTCATTTTCTTTGACTGCAAGCTTCTCTTCATACATTAATTGTATTTCGTAATAAACTGTGAATTTCTGATTGTTATTAGGCCCAGAGAGACCTGTTTCTTCTCCTGTCGAGATTTATTTTTTTCTATGACACAGGTTGGTAATATTTTTTAGCAGATATATGTCATGTGATATGTTAGTCCTCCAATTCAGGTTCCATTTTCCTGATTACTTTAACAAGACTTCATTGTGCTTGTATAGTTGACAAGCTAGAAAGCTTTTTGAAGCAATTCCCTGATTATCCAAACGCTTTCTTGATCGGTGGTGCCTCAGATATATTTGTGACTGAACTAGCTGATCAGGTAACTGACATCAAATTTTATTGCCGTTATCTTGATCATGATACCAACTGAAATTTGTTCTCCATCTTGTGCTAAATATAATTTCTATTATCAGCTTCAAAAGTTGAAGGTGGAACCTGTACTTATACATTACCTCTCTCAGATAAAATTTCTCCAAGGTACATAATGCTTATTTGTTATTGCTGATGTCATCATTGAAGATTTTATTGGATGATGTGATGACCTCACACCTGTAATGGTTAAACTTACTTATAACCTCTACAGGCATGGAAATTAGAATGGCAACTAGTACAAGGCTAAAAACTTGTCTCTATAGCTTCACGTCTCCAGGTGCTCCTATGTACCCAACAAGAGCTGTTCGTCATGCCGCTTGGGATGCCTTAGATTTTCTTTTTCCTGTAAGTCCTTACATGTTATTAACTTGGGCTTGCCCATTTGGTACATAACCCACCCCACCCTGTTACTTCCATTATGCGGTGCCTTGAAATAGAAATTCTGTTTTTTTCACTGGTAGCAAACATCGCAATCGTTATCAGTTTCCTTAGTGAAGGAAGTTATCCCGGAAGCAACTAGATTGAAAATTCTCTTAATAATGGGATCCTTAGGTGCCAAAGGTAATAAGTAATAACAATGTACCACGTAACAAAATTGAGAGGATGAGTACTCCACCAATTTAAACTGATAGGGTGAATCCTTAAGGTGCATACTTCTGTTAGATAAGATCTGGAGATTTTCATAATTTAAGTATGGGGATTACTCTAGTGGATCCTATGGAAAGGATTGGATGTGCTGTCGAATACCTAGATTTGGGAGGTGGAAATCCCAAGCTAGAAAGCAACTGTTGAAGTTGGTCAAGGAAGGATCTTTAAGTGCACAAGGTTCAGTCACATGCTTATCTAACAGCGGGTCCTCTTCTTTCTGTGACCCGAATTATCTCTTGAATCAAGCGACGACAGCTCAGACACCTTTTTGACATTTTAACCTATGCAACAATACATCCTCTTTCAATCTTTCTTGAGGTCTGTCTTGAGCTTTGGTTCACTTTATGTTCAACTGGTACATGCAACCACCATTGCGGCACATATATATACATGATCCATCCATGGCCATATATGGGACTGTTTGGATGGGTGACTTGTGAACTAAAATCATAATATGCTCATTTTAGCTGCAGAACAATATCAAACTTGGATATCTCATCTTGGCTAAATTTACTCTTTTATAGATTTCTCTTGGTAACAGACAGTGCCTTTTTACCACTTTCTAAGTTGTAGGTTCTCCACTTATCTCAGTTGATATTAATCTTTGATAACATGAGAGAATATTTTTCTATGGGGGAAGAGCACGGAATCTCCCTTGCATAAGTCCCTTTTTTTTGAGCTTCTGGAACTTAACTCTTCCTTGGCATCACCTAGTTTGTTTCATGTGAGATTGCATAGAAGAGTATCTATGTCAAGTATAAGTGTGCTATACAAATTTAGATTAGTACATTGTTTGCTATGCTGGTTGCAGTTGTCAATTTCAACAGCAGTTCCAGATAACCAAAATGAGGACACTCGATTGTTGTAAGATGATTAGGAACCAGTTGAACTGAAAGATCTGGTGTTCTATTGGTACTGCCCTGGGGCCAAGCAGCCATTAGGGTGCTAATCTTCTTCTAGTTGATGAAAAGAAAGAATATTAAATGGGTATAGAGTATCAATAGAGGCAAGGTTAAAAGTAATTGCGCTGGTAGAAATATAGGTGTTATTTCGATATCAGTAAACTCTTTTACATAAATTTCACCTACAATTTTGACAAAATGGTAGGTTTATATTTACAAATTGACTATAAACTATAGCGACGTCTTTAATATTACAATAAGATTCATGATTATACTTAATACAAGACTAATAATATGTTGGATGTGGATAAGATTTTTGAATTACGTGATACAAGAATATAATTCTCACATATTATTATGCAAGCAGAATTATCCCCTTATTTATCGATATTTCCTTGATACTGTATCACCTGTCCTTCCAATTCGTGCTACAAACTAACCGAAATTGCTATGTTTGCTGATGTTCTGGAAAAGTATTTTTATCTCCTCTGTTTATTTTGGAGACCATGGATAATGAAAATAACGGGAGAATATCGAATATTTTCCCAATAATGAAAGTAATAGGGCTTTGCCCGCTCTATTCTATTCCGAAAGAGGTTGATCCACTTCAGTGTACATGGAAGCTAGCCCCCTCTAAAAGAGGGGTCAATATCGCGAATTTCGCTAAAGCAAAGTTAAACTTTGGGTAAAGGTGGTCATAGTAGAGCCGTTTTTGGAGGCATGAGTGGCTTGCAGTTTCATGTGGCTTTAGTAATTTGTTAGAGAAGCTAATGGTATTAGAATTTGCGGCAATTGGTTCAACTAGTGTAAATTCATTAGCATCAGGTTGGAGTCTTGGTGCAAGTGAGGGAGGGCATGTTGATTGGTTCAAGCCCATTTTTCTTTTTCAGTTTCTTTTTTTATATGAAGTGCCATCAGCAATAAGTGCAAAGCTAATTCGAACTGCAAAATTGTAGGGATGCGGTTAAGGTTGGGAAATCCAAACTTTGCGTGATTTTGCAGTTTGCCATACAAACGTTTTCATGTTGCAATTTGCCATCTGAACTTATAAGTTGTTGCAAATTATCATCCCGAACAAATCTCAACCATTGATTGATGCACACATGTCCAGCTATTGACGGCTGATATTTCTACCAAATAGCATTTTGCAACAACTTGTAAGTTGAGACGAACTGTAACAAAATGAAGTTTTTGTGGCAAAGTGCAAAAACATGAATAGTTTGGATAACAATCTGTAATATTCCCTTATATTTATCTGTTCAATGTTTGTGCTGAGAAAATTAAGGAATAATCTGTTGCTCTGTGTTATATGCAGGTCGGGAGGTACCCTCGGCATCTGATAAGTCTCTTTTTCCGTCTGCTCTATCCGTGGTATTGGCCCTCATCTTTCTGGAACTTTGTAGTTTCCTGTATACAAGCTGTGTTCTATTCTCTGTTGAGATTAATATTTTCTAGTTGGGAAAACCTGAGAAAACCAAGACGATCTTAAACAAGATTTTGATATTTTATGGGTTTTAGCAAGGCTTGTGAGGTTCTCTGTGTAAAAGGACTAGTGGCCATGTAATATTTTAGCTGAAATGTGTTCGTTGGGTTGATAAGAGTTGTCTCACTATGTACTGTGTGTTCCTCTAGTGATCAATGTTATAGTTGTTTGTACACTTGATTCAAGCATTCTTCATGTGTTGCTTCCGAGTTAGCTAATTTCGAAAGCATGCTGCTCAAATAGAGGAAATCAGTGAAGAATATCTCTACAGTGGGGGTAAGAATATATATATATATATATATATAGATGGGTGAAATCTTACATAAAATCGTCTTTGATAGACATTTCAAATTTAAGGATAAGGATATTCAATATACAGCAAATTCCCTCAGTTTAACTCAACAGTAGCTCCCTTCTTTCTGTTTTGGGTGTGAAGCAGTGACAAACCAACAAGCATTAGCTCTCCTTGAAAAGGAAGTGATCTAGCAGTACCTTCTAGTACAGCTACCTTGTTACGACTTCACTCCAGTCACTGGCCTTGCCTTCAGTCCCTCTCCCTGTGTCTATCTTGTAAGTCGTAACATACTCGCCTTGTCACAATCTTGTAACCATACTTAATAGTTCTCTTGGTTAACGAGAGATATCATTGCAAGATGAATTCTCCTCGTGGACGTAAGAGAAGCATGGTAGTGCTTCCGCACGTCTTCATTTTATAGAAATTGCATTGAAATTCAAGGGTTTTTCGGGTACCATTTTAGTGAATAGCATGGCATAGGCAATTAGGCATAGCTAAAGCAACGTCATATTGACAAATTTATGTCATTGGGATAATTTTTCAGTTAGTTTGAAGTGATCCTTAATTTTCAGAATAGTTGTCCATACGAGTTCCCAACGTAAGAGAGTTTTTAGCGATAAATTCTCAAATGCTAATTCAAATACTCATTCCTTTTTGTCATAGCAAGACCAAACGCCATAAGATTACTGTCATCGATACCAACATGCAACAGAGAATTTATTATTTTGAAATTGGAAAATATCCACCACCATGCAACAGATACTTTATTTATTGCAAAATATTGTTGTCCCTTCTGCAAAGGAAAAACCGACCAGTCTTGGCGAAGCAATGCGATGTTGCACGTAAATATATCACCATCAAACATTATTTAAACACCCACTCAGTGCTGCATTTTGTTAGGGGTGTGTGCTGTGCGGATGTAGAAGTGACAGAATTGGCCGAGACTAGTGCAAACAAAAATGTAGAAGCAACAGAAAAGCTGGAGGTGATGAAACTCCCAGCTGGACATCTCTTTTTCTGTCCAATAAATCTTCATCTCTCCAGAGAACGACACCTTGACAATCAACCGCTTCTCAAAGATGCCCCGAGTTCGAGCAGAGATTCATTTTTCAATACAAAATTGAAATGGAAGTGGCCCTACCTATTGGGAATCTACAACCGTATTTTGAAAATTAGCATGCCACAACAAACTAGTGAAACAGCAAAACCACATAAACCCCCTCCATGGGAACCTAATCATATATGTAAGATTAATGCCACACAAGTCATCATCATATAGAGCGAGAGACACGAGACACTACCTTAAGATTGCCGCCTCATGAGTCATAATACAGAGCGAGCAAGCGAGGGGCTACCTCAAGATCATGTTGAGCTCCTCCAACTTCAAGTTTCATTCTTCTCCACACCTTCCGATTCATTGCAATAATGATGCATAATGCCATAGTCCACACTTAATCTTTTTAGAATAGAAACAGATGCCCAAAGTAGATTATACATATCTGTCTTATCAACCCATGCTGTAAATCAAAATGAAAGATACAGATCCGGTTCTTGGGAGCCCAATTTCTACTCACAGCAAAGAGCTGTCTTCTCTGAATGAGCCAAGTGTTGGTCAAATTACAGAATGTCGAACTCTTCAATTTCTCACACGCAGGAGCAAATGTAAACCAGTGAGTCTGCTAGGATTTCATCAATTCGTTTGCATCGCACTTGCATGATACTTGTCTAAATCAGCATCTAGATCCTCCGGAGATATCTTGTCATCCTGGCCCTTTCCCCGACCACGGGCCCGTCCAAACCCACGTCCTCGCCCACCACCACGTGGCCTTCCAAAACCACCACTGCTTTGTGTCCTGCTGAAATTTCAAGAAATATTAGATAAATAAGCCAAATGTAACTAATGAAGTGGAAATGATTTTTCTCTTGAATTGTTTCATTGTTTTGTTATGGTTTATGCATACACAACTTCCATCAACATTCCCACCTGTTAGCAGGTACAGAATTTAATGTTGCCTATGGACTAAAGGATTTCAGAATGAATTTAAAATCCATGATAGCAAATCCTCTGGCGTTGGTTTGAATGCACAGCTAATTTAAAAAACCAACATATTATTAACTAGGCCCTCCAACAACAAAGCTGCAACTTTTTGAAACCTAATGGTTAGCACTTAGCCAGGAAGCAATAAGAAACCTGCTGTTCTTGAAGGCAAACTGCAGCTTACAAGAATTTTTTATCCGAAAACTTCCAATACTTCTCAATTTTAAGTGCATCAAGCATATAATATTTAAATATTTTATTTATAGGTCTTCCAACAAACTCCCAAATAGCAATTCTCTCGATTGCCAGACCAGTAAAATGCACCAAAGTTCCACTCCAAAGTCCAAACAGAAGATTTATATATGTCTACTTTCTATATGATAGGGCATCTAGAGGTCCCCTATGTACAGGTTCATACCATCTTAAATGTATTTCTTGGATTAGGGCCACCATACTTCCTTTATGATGCATTCATTTCTTACTTCTAAGATATAATTTAGATGTCGACATGTCCATCTTAAAATTCTCATGTTCTGTTCATGTACATATTTAGTCGCCCAAGTGTCAACATCTTAGGACCTGTATTAAAACGGCATGCACCTGCACTACCACTTGACATACTTTATCCAATATATTCGCAAGTCAAAAAACAGATTTCCTTGATACCCAAATGACCTAAGACGATGGGTTGGAGAAATGGGTAAACTGATGTGGTGAAAACTGAATTTCAAATTAGCAAGTGAACGAAAACTTGAGATTAAATCATTCAACATGCACAATATTATCCTACATTAAGATTAACATATAATACTCCTCCCATAATGAGGGTCCTGCTTCAAAAAAATTCTTGTCCCAATCATGTTTCAAAAATTAATGTCTCATTTTTCTAGTCCAAGTAAAAAATTAAAAAAAATAATTTCACGAATTATTAATATATGATTGAACATGTCATATAAAAAAAAGTAAGCCGTGCAAGTGCAAATTGATGGTTTTTGGAGAGCGTATCTTCATCAAATTGACCAAAAATAAAAGGTTGTACGTTTTCAAACAAGACTCTCATTATGGGACGGAAGGAGTATAACTTTCTAAAATGACAATTTTTTACTCAGATTATCTGACTTAAACTTATTTTTGCCCACTGCTTTCTGGGCCAAAGTGGAGATACACAAACAGTGTACATTCCAGACTCCAGTACTAAACAAACATGCTATTCAATGTGAAGTAGGGGGCATTCGCCTAGAGATTGGATTATATTGAACAAAATACTGGTAAAAATAATCTGACGTGGTAGCAATTCATCATCCAAGTGCGAACTTTAACCATCACTGACATTTGTTCTTCCATCTTAGACAGCCATTAAACAACAATTCTAGTCTCTAGATGACCAAAAGGAAGGAGAAAAAATTTAAAAATGAAAACTGTTCTTAAA
Source organism: Ajuga reptans (assembly GCA_032274785.1). Taxonomy (NCBI): domain Eukaryota; kingdom Viridiplantae; phylum Streptophyta; class Magnoliopsida; order Lamiales; family Lamiaceae; genus Ajuga; species Ajuga reptans. Next base: position 11,438 of record JAUEKW010158495.1, read on the forward strand.
CTGTTGTGTTACACAGCTCAGATAGTTAACCAGCAGTGAACTTTAATCAAACTAGAAATCGCACCTGCGAGAAGTTGCATTTGGATCACCATTAGCACGGGCAGGTGGCAGAAAAGCAGCTTGAGCTGAAATATTTGTTCCAACAAGATCTACTTTCATTGGTTTGCCATCAAGCTGAACATCGTTATACTTCTTGACTGCAGCTACCGCATCTTGTCGACGTGAGAAGACTACTTCAGCAGTACCCTAAGAAATTCCCTTTGTAAACCACCAGAAGAACAAAAACTTCACAAGAAAACAAAACTATGTGAAACTCTAAAAGTACCTCTGACCGGCCACTCCTATCGTAGTGTATCAAACACCGCTTTAGGTCCCCAACCTCTGCAAACAACTCCTGCAATTTAGGCATTAAACATTTCCTAGTTAAGAAGGGTTGATAAGATATAGGGGCAGAAAATTAGGATATTATAGAAGTAAGGGGGTGGAGATGAGCATCAGCATCAGGCAGAAAATTAGTTTGAGTCTTCTTCATATTCGGCATTTGGCTGGGCAACATTTGCTGACCCAAATCGTCAAGGCAACCCTTTTTCTCATATAAATAAATCAGATATCCTTTTTTTATTTAATTGTGTACTATTTGCGCTATCAAGTTTCAAGAAATGAATAATAGTTTTTTATGCATACATAAAGTTGCTTACTTTTGCATGCTACTATAACAAAGACGTTAACATAAAAATTAAATACACTTAGAAATAATATTGTAATGGAACATAAAAAAATCCTCTTTTGATGACACTGCATTGATACTCCTCAGTTACCTAGTTTGGCAAAACATATATAACTCTTACAGACATTATATAGAATATGGGAAGAAGGAAAAATGACATAATAGAAATGAACTTCACATACGCTTCAAATATTAATCATGCACATGAAAGAGGGTCTAATAGTGTCAAAAAAGAGGGATGCAACTTGCTAAGATACAAGAAATAGCTCCTGCTTGAAGAGGTTAATTTATATGCCCACTGGATTTACCATTCGGTGATAGGCCTACTCATATTGGATTCATGGATTGTCATAGAAACTCTACCAGTTGTGTTCCATCTTTTTCCGTCCAACTAGTGCAACTGATGCATGAATGACGGATTAATACAGCTCCCTGAGACAGAGGCAGCAAGCAACCCCACCCCACACCCCAAAAGAATCCTCACTGATAGATGGAAAAAAAAAAAGAAAAAAAAAGAGAGAGAGAGAGAGAAAACCCAGCCTCATTGATGGTTCAGTTCACAAAGATTGCACTTAGCTAAAAGTAAATAAATAAATAACCAAGTGGTTGTGTAGCAAAATTCCGAATGGGTAGTGAACCAAACTACCTTAGTGAAACATATTGCGAATACATGTTCAAGTATGACCACAAATAGTCTCCCCTGGTCAGACATAGTTCCTAAAGGTGCACTAAGGCGGAAATGACTCCCTAGTGCCCTAGATCATAGCACACGATGTGCAATATTAAAGAATATATGTATACATACATATATGTTTTATTTCAAAAACTGAAAATAATCTATTAATCATTTGATTAGATCTTTTTTGTGCTAGTTTAATGATGTAAAATATTGGTCACAAACTAAATAATAGACTAAAAAAGATATAGCTCAACGTATATAATTATAAGTACAAATAAAATGAACTAAAATACGTGTTTTGGTTGGTAGGAGAACACCGGTGTTCAGGAGTTCACCTAAGGCACAGAAGCAGAGCGCCTCTGTAAGGGAGGCGCCTCTTGCCTGTAGAGGCGCTGACCTTTGCTCCTCTTGCACACACTTCTAACAACTAAATGGTCAGAATATGACAAAATGGATAGGATCTCTATGCAACTACAAGGTGTGACACACAACAAATCCATAATGAAAGGTAAAGCAACAAACATTTCACAATAACAACAAATAGATAGGTTAACTTAAGTAAAAGAGAGATTTAACCCAGCAATTTGAACACAGAGTAGAAGAGATCAGCTGACAAGATTGTTGAAGAAATTTAAAAATTAAACAGAAAAAAAAAAGAAAAAAAAAAGAGAAGGAAACAAGCGTGCTGCAACAATTATTACCTTAATATCCTCGTTAGAAACTCCATAGTCTAAATTGGAAATGTACAACTTAGTCCCAGTCTCGATACTCGAAGCTCTACCACCTCCGGAGTACATTTCATGGCGCCAATCTGATTCAGGTGCCTATATACGTCACTGCGCATCAATAGGGGGAAATAACATGCAAATCCTCCCCAAAAGCATAAAACAGAGACAGGAACTCTAACCTTGGGGGTAGCGTAAGGGGCGGCGCGATTGGTGGAACGGTTAGGGAAACGGCGGGCAGGACCGGGACCCGGAGCGGCGGAGCGGCCGCCTCTGCCGCGAGCACCGGATTTTTTGTTGGCCTTAATTAGATCCTCTAGTGTCATATCCAGCCCAGCCCCTGACATCTCTTCTCTGCTGTAATTAGAAATAACTGTTTAGAGACGGATAGATCTGAAGAAAATTAGGGTTCAGAACGAGAGAATTTAGGGAGGAACAGGAGAGAGAGAGAGAGAACACTTCTATTTTCTGCTTTTATACGGTAAATTTTGATATTTCGTTCATATGTCGGTTGACTTCCGATTTGTTCGGGTAAAAGAGGGATATGAATCATCTACATTTCCATGAAATTCTTGTGAATTTTGGAGAGAAAATAACACATGGTAATAAATAATATTTATCTTTTTATACTTAATATTTTATTTATTTTATTTTATGTGTTTTTCTCTTCGAACTTCATAAGAAATTTGCCAATATAAAATGTAAAAAATCCATATCCGGTAAAAGAGAGATGTTTTTTTGGCACTCAAACGTTATAGTTGGATGAGAAATGTGAATCATGTAATGCAACCTATTCCCTCTAGCTTAGGGTTTCTCAGCCTCCCTTTCGCTTGGAGATCAGGCCACTTCCTTGTGCTTTCTCGGGATCTGTATGATCCACATGGTACCATCGTTGCCACGATCATCTCACAGTATTCATCAACCAGGTTCTTTCGTTCACAACACCCTTCAGTTTTGATTTACTAGGAAGATCGTTTCTGTCTCGAATATCTCGCATATATATTCCCGTAATTAGGGTTTTATATTAGCATATGTAGGTTTCTACATTATTAATAAAATTGTGGATTCATACCTAGGGCTTATCGGTAACTTCTTTATGATTCTGCATTAATGTCTTTTCTGGTGCGATTTGCTTTCGTCAATATCTTAGGGCTTGATCGTTTAGTTTTTTAGCTTTTTGGTTGCTACTAGTTCAGTTTTTTTGGCTTCTGTTTTGGTGTTTGTGTTTGTTTTGTGCTCCTGTGCAGTCTCTATGGCTTCGGCATCATCAGCTCATACGCACGAAACTGAACCAGACGAAGAACCTCTGTTATTGTTTGATACGGACGTCCTGGGATCGTCTTTATGTGTTGTTGCTACAGTTTGGACCGAAAAGCCTTTCAACTCATTCGGGTTCTTAGAAGCCATGCGGAATGCGTGGGCTCCAAAATATGGCATGACGGTGAAATTAATCAAGACTAATCTCTTTGCGTTTCAGTTTTCTCAAAAGAGTGACATGGATAAGGTATTCGCTGCGGCCCCTTGGACATTTAAGAGTGAGCTGGTCATTGTACAGTAATTGGGTCTCCTCGAGCAACCATCTGATGTGACCTTCCCAGAAACTGCCTTATGGGTGCGCTTGTATGATCTCCCGATCTTTATCAGAACCGACAAGCATGCCCAGCAAATAACACAAAGAGCAGGCACATTCTTAGAGGTTGATAGCACCTCTCTTTCCGGAGTGAGCCGTAGCGTCAGAGTCAAAATTCAGATTCCTCTGCAGAAACCGCTACCTAAAGGGACCTATATTCAGCTCACTAAAGATAAGAAAGGATGGATACCGTTCAAATATGAGAAAATACCGTCCTTTTGCTACATTTGTGGCCTTCTTGGCCATATGAAATGGCAATGCCCAGTAAGTGATCAATCCCCAGATGTTCTACAAATCCCAGATTCCGAATTACCTTTTGGCGAATGGATGAAAGCGTCTCCAAACAAACAAATTCAGGTTACGACAGCAGGATATTCGAAAGTTTATAGAGATGAACCAAACCGCCGTAACTTATTCGGATCTCCTCGGGAGGAGGGTGCCACTCATGATATCTTAAGTTCTCTAGCGGGAAGCCTCCAGAAGATTACAGTGTCACAAAGCAACAAGAGTAATACAGTGCCAAATGAACCTGATCCAAATGACTCAGTACCACAAAAACTGAATACTACCAGCATTAATACACCCCGGTCATCCAATCCCATACACCTGGTAAATCCCACTACTACAAACACAGCAAGAGTAATACAGTGCCAAATGAACCTGATCCAAATGACTCAGTACCACAAAAACTGAATACTACCAGCATTAATACACCCCGGTTATCCAATCCCATACACCTGGTAAATCCCACTACTACAAACACAGCATCCGCGTCCAAAATTAACACAAATAACCCCCCCCCCCCCAAATAAGCAGTTATCCCCTCAACAAAGCAACCGAAACCCAATTTCACCTGATCCTCCCCCCAAATCTGATTACAAACCACTGCCGAACAATGAACCTGACCACCCAACACCCATGCAGAAATCAACCCACCAACCATCAGTCTCTTCCCTACAACCAATCCCTGCTGCTAAGCCACTCAAAACTTCATCCCATCCCTAGTCATTGACCACCCACCCTTATACAAACTCCCACCCCACTGCTAATCCAATACATATACACCATACCCCACCTATTACTCCAACACAAAAATCTGAATTGAGTGGTTTCGACCTCTTCCAACGCATCACCCCTACTCACATACTGTACCAAATGGTTGCATCGTCAAACCCCCCACAAACTCTCCTCACACCAAAAACTGAACCCACTAGCTCCTCACTACCAAAATCGACCCGACAGCACCCTCGAATCGCAAAACAGAGTTCTGAATACCCGAACACACATCCACCCCCACCACCCATTTCAGGACATAAGAGAAGAGAACAACCAGAATTGGCAATTAGAGACCTAAAGAGAAACAAGGAGGATAGCCTGTCTGACGAAATTCAAACGGTGGAGGCTGCAGGTCAGCCCCGCCAAGCGCCATGAGTCTGTTATCGTGAAACTGTTGTGGGCTTGGGAACCGGGCAACAGTTCGGGAATTAGAGAAGATCCTACATGAGGAAAACCCTGGCATAGTTTTCCTCATGGAAACGCGACTTTCTTTATGCCAAATACAGTTGCTTAATAATCGGCGTCTGCACTTTCCAGGTTGTTTTCCGATTGAGTGTGATGGGAATGGCCAGACGAAGAAAGGTGGCATCTATTTACTATGGAAACAACCTTTTGATATCCACATATCGACCTTCTCTACTCATCATATTGCAGCCACCGTGCATGTCGATGGAAGTAGCATGGGATGTTTTTTAACAAGCATTTACGGGTGGCCTGAGCAATACCTTCGAACAAGAACTTGGGACCTCCTCCGATCACTCTCTCCCTCTTCGTCAACTCCGTGGCTTACATTCGGGGACTTTAATGAAATTCTATGGTCTTCGGAGAAGAAGGGCGGAAATTGGAGGGCCATCTCATTAATGCATCGCTTCAGAGAGGCTATCCAAGACACACGGTTAGATGATTTAGGCTTTCACGGATACCCTTTTACTTGGACTAATAGGCAAAAGGGCATCGACAATGTTCAATGTCGGCTAGATCGTTTCGTCACAAATTCAGAATGGAAGAACCTCTTTCGCAATTTTTGAGTTCGACATTTGCATCGGATTAAATCCGATCATGCTCCAATTATTGCTGACCTCCAGGCAACTAGAACAATTTATGCTGGTGTCCGTCGCAAGCGCCCAAAGATTTTCCGATTTGAGCAACTGTGGTTAACTAATGAAAATTGTGAATCTATTGTGGAAAACGGGTGGCAAAGCACCCACGACAATATAAGAGACAAACTGTAAAGCAAGATACCTTCAGAAATGTTCGACGAAACCTCTCAAAACTTAGAGATCGGCATGTTTTTTTACAAACCTGCCCTCCATCTGATGTAACGATCTCTGAAATAAAGCAGCTGGAAAATGAAATTGAAATAATTGAGGCCTAAGAGGAGTTGTTATGGAGCCAAAGTCTCGCATGTTGTGGCTTAAAGCTGGCGACCGAAACACCAAGTTCTTTCACCAGAAAGCCTCGAATCGGCGGCAACGAAACTCAATCCAAAAAATTAAAGCTCCTGATGG
>JAUEKW010159032.1:0-17736 GCA_032274785.1 Ajuga reptans
ATTTAATTATATATATCATTTTAAAAATAATAAGTTAAGTTTTAAATTTACTAAATATTTTTAAAATTTAGTTTACCTATTTTAGTATTTACTAAATATTTTTAAAATTTATTTAACCTATTTTTGTATTTACTGAATATTTTTCAAATTTATTTTACTATTTAATGTATTTACTATATATTTTTTAAATTTATTTTAAGGGGGGATGAGGCTGTGAGGGTGAGGGTGAGGTAATGTTAGTTGAGTACCACTTATTACAAGGGTATTTTAGTCATTTAGGGTGTTTTGTTGTGAAAACAAGTTGAAATGATAAAGTAGTTTTTTCAAACATCCTGCAAGGGTACAGGGAGGTATTACCTCTATCTGTTTGTTACCGTATGCAATACACTTCTTAACATTGAACTAAACGGAGGCGCATTAAAAAGTACATGTTTTATTTTACAATTAACCCTAATTTATATCTTAAATTAAGCTGTATATAGCCCAAGTTAGTATTTTATTTTCTTCTTTATATTAAAATAATATATAGTTCACATGTACAAATTAAATTAAGTTGTTTTACTAAATGGCCAACCAGGTGATACTTTTCTCCCCACTCGAGGATTGAGGCAAGGGGACCCCCTGTCCCCATACTTATTTCTTTTCTGTGCAGAAGCTTTTTCAGCTCTTATCCGTAAGGCAGATTTGATGGGGGATTTGCATGGAGTGAAAATTTGTCGAAGCGCCCCTGCGGTTTCTCATTTGTTTTTTGCAGATGATAGTATCATATTTGGAAGAGTCAATACGAGGGAGATTGATGTGGTTGGCGATATCATTCGCACTTATGAGGGGGCTTCGGGTCAGATGATCTCCTTAGAAAATTCTGAAATAACTTTTAGTAAAGGAGTTGATAATCTAAAAAGAACTGAGCTGGCAAGCAGGCTTGGTGTTAGCCTTGTTGAGAAGCAGTTTGTTTACCTTGGTCTTCCTCCTTCGGTTGGCCGCTCTAAGAAGGCAATCTTCAGTGCACTTGTCTCTAGGGTGGAGAAAAAACTTAAAGGATGGAAAGGTAAATTCTTATCCAACGCTGGCCGTATGATCCTTATTCAAGCTGTTGCTCAAGCGATCCCCACTTTCGTTATGAGTTGTTTCATGATTCCACAAGATACTCTTCGTCGAATCAACTCAATAACATCCAATTTTTGGTAGGGACAAAGAGAATCTGAACGTCGTATTCACTGGGGAGCTTGGGAGAAGCTATGCAGGCCGAAAAACGAAGGAGGAGTGGATTTTCGGGATTTGATGAGTTTCAATTTAGCTATGCTAGCGAAGCAAGGGTGGAGGCTGTTAAGTGACGAGAGTTCTCTTATATCAAAATTACTGAAAGTCAGGTACTGGTGGGGACAAAGAGAATCTGAACGTCGTATTCACTGGGGAGCTTGGGAGAAGTTATGCAGGCCGAAAAACGAAGGAGGAGTGGATTTTCGGGATTTGATGAGTTTCAATTTAGCTATGCTAGCGAAGCAAGGGTGGAGGTTGTTAAGTGACGAGAGTTCTCTTATATCAAAATTACTGAAAGCCAGGTACTATCCAAAAATGTAATTTCTTCATGCTACCATTGGCAATAATCCTAGTTTCACGTAGAGAAACATATTAGCAGGGAGAGAAACATTAAGGAAGGGACTGGTTTGGCGGGTGGTAGGGACTCTAAGGTGAATATTTGGTTGAATCAGTGGCTGCCGGATGCTCATGATCTCAAAATTAGAACAAGGAGACCGACTAATTGCCATATTTGGGAAGTTGGGAAGTTGTTGAATGCCGCCGAAGATGATTGGGATGTCCAAAAGGTGAGTTACTTGTTTTGTAAGGAGGATTCTCAAGCCATTTTATCTATTCCAATTGTTCAAAGTGATAATTCTGATAAGATATTTTGGAAGCATTCTAAAGATGGGATATATTCGGTAAGGACGGGTTACCATATTGAAGCTTCGAGTAGAAATAGGGGGCGAGCAAGCTCATCTTCTTCAAAGGCTATGGCAAACATGTGGAAATGGGTGTGGAGTCTTTCAATCCCATCAAAAGTTAAAGTATTCGTTTGGAAGGCGTTGAAAAATTGGATCCCAACAGCGGCTAATTTAGTCGGAAGGGGAGTAGAGATTGACCCATTATGCATGAGATGTGGGTTAGAAGTGGAAACGGGAATGCATGCTCTTAGGGATTGTGAGTGGAGTCGAGTGTTCTGGCAAACAACCTCAATTCGAATGAGTAATGATCTATTGATGTCGACAGGTTCAATTGCGGATTGGATTGGGAAGGTTATGGAAATTCATGATATTGAGTTCCAAAGTCGTTTTGCCATCTTCATGTGGATGGTGTAGAGAGATAGGAATCTCCTTTACTTTGAAAATAAAAAAAAAAGGACAACAGGTGTCTGCAAGGAAGGCGGAGGCTATGCTTCGTGATTTTCGTTCGGCTATGTTGCCATCTTTTTCAAATCCTAGATTGCGATGCTCGGGATCTTGGCTCCGACCACCCACAGGTATTTTTAAGGTTAATTGTGATGCGTCGATTTTGAAAGGTGTGGGTACAGGTGTGGGTGTGGCTATTAGAGATGAGAAGGGGGATGTGGTTACTACCATGTCAATCCGTCGCGAGGGGGTGATGGGCATCCTGGAGGCAGAGGCATGGGGAGGATTGGAAGGTGTCAAGCTTGCAAATGAGAGGGGTCTGCGTAGAATTATCTTGGAGACGGATAACCCAACTCTATTTCACAAATTGAAGAATCACCACACCGATCTGACGTACTTTGGGTCTTTTATTGAGTCTATATTTGTTTTTGCGTCTGATTTCAACTCTGTCTTTTAGTCTTGTTAGGCGCATGGGCAACTCTTTGGCCCATCATTTAGCTCGTTTGGCTTTTTCTTTTCATGGTGAGTTGCGAGTTACGGGGTCTGTCCCGTCATCTCTTGATTACATTGTATTTTCTGAGGCTTTGGCCTAGTGGTATGAAAGGTATTTCATTCTCCAAAAAAAAAAAAAAAAACTTATTAAAGTGTAAATTACTGGTTCACCTTTATTTAATATGATGAATAAAAGAGATATATAAATGGTAACTTGGAATGAAACGGCGTCGTTTCGTATATGCACATTTGAAAAAAAAAAAAATTGGAATATTTCATGAGGGCCCCGAAAATTTTGGGCTCCACCTCAGCAATCTGGGCCCTAATTTAGCCCGCGTGTACTAAATTGAAAAAAATTAAAAGTAGCTTATATCTACGTTTATGTTAAAAGGTCATGTTGTGAATGATGATTAACTTAACTTCAACTTCCTAATTCAGAAACAAATACACCTACATTTACAATGGAAATGTCATTTGAAGTTTCGTATTTTATACCAATGTTATTCGCAAGCCGTACATTACACGAGCGCATTACTAGTATGTTAAAATATATTAACAAGATCAGTTATAAGTAAATATCTCAAATATCAGAGTAAAATTTAAGGCATACCCTAGTCAACATGATTTGTTGAAAATGTTGAAAAAATGTTAGGTGAAATAAAAAGGAGAGCTACCAGAGATACCTTGTACTTTACTAGCTGAGAGATCACCTATAGTAAATAATCTCAAAGCAACAAGAACACTGTTGCAGGGTTGATGCATCGACGGTGCGCTACGCACGATCACCTAAGAATGATCTCTGCGTTTTTGGAAGATCTTGGATAACCAAGCAGTGTTTGAATAACATTGCAAAAGTCACTTGTGTTTTGAACATCGATTATCATCTTTTCCAAGGTTGTGGCCTTCTTCAGCAAAATTTGGGCCAATCTCATAAATGGTTCGCCGGCAAGATTTGGATCTGGAGAGAATGTAATACGGACAGTCTTCAGATGCAATAATTCACAACAATCCAACTCACGCCTTGAAGCTTGACCCGAAGTGGTGGATTCCTAATAATAAAAGCGAAAAGATTTAAGCCAAAGTTTCTGTGGAAACTCATTGCTCTCGATGCTCTTATGGCCTACACGACAATCGACATGCAACAAACTTGTTTATAATGCTTCGTGCTATGAGTTTATATGTTGAGCATAACGCGTAACAAAAGTCTGAAGGAACTAATAATTCTAGACTACTTGATCTAGAACCAACTAATAATTCCAACTTTATCTCATAGTGTCAGAAGGAACAAGTCTATATTAAGTTGAATCGCAAAATATTGCCACATATATCTGTGCAAGAAGTCAGGACATGAATACTTACCTGATCTGGCTTGTACACATTTACGACCAAAGTCTGAAGATCTGGAGAAGTTTCCAGCAGGGCTAAAATTCCAGAAACGCAGTGCTCATTGCTTTCAGCATTTAATTTCAAACACTCTCGTTTAGATTGTGGAAGCTGCCAACCATTCACCGCCATCATTGAAACAACCTAATATGCAAGTCGCCGAGATGTCAGGCAAAATCTCAGTGCAAAAGTAGCGATATGATTCTAAATATTCATCTAGTTCTCACACATTTAAAGTCCATGTCTGACCAGAACTTGATCCAAGATGTACATTATCATTCTTCATTATATGAACTCACATCATAGTAGCAAATCTTTATACCGTAGAAAAACTTCAACAAATATGGACACAAAAATCATTTAACACTTATTTGAAATGAAAACTGCCAACTCAGGATGTGCAATTAGTAATCGCTATGTGATGCTCAAGAAACAAGATTCGGCCCATATCTTAGCAAACCAATCTGCTTGCAAACAAAAGCATATCCAACACACTCTTTACGGTCTTCACCTTAAAAGCAACATAAATACTTTATTTGATAACAGTTCTGCCCTAGTTCTTGGCATTCAAAAACTTCATGCCTGCTTAATTTGTCAAGTTCTTTTTACAGGATTCACAAAACCCAGCCTAACTTTTATCATGGTTGTCGGCTAGGCATTAAGCCGTCGTTTTCTTTCCCCCTTTGTGTGTGTGTGTGTGTGTGTGGTGTGTGTCTGTTCTCCGTATTTTAGATGCATTATATCCCACAACTCTAGAAGTATATACAAGTATAGATCTTATTCAATTTCTTTCATGACTATCGAATGAAATAGTACAATAGTTCATTGTTAACATGCATATTCTTATTTAGTTTCAGATACTCTACGTCTCATTCAAAACAATCACAACCAATAACTCAATCCCAGAACAAAGGAACACCTATCTGACAAAATAAAACTCAATAATATTGAAAATGATATAATATTGGAAATGCAATAAAAGCTTAAGGCATCATAATCAGAACAAACCTCAATGCAATGATGTCCAATCTCAAGCTGCTTGACATGTTCAAGATTCTCCAGAAGATTCTTCGTATTACTCATTATGTCGTCCGATCTAGCATCCCAATCAGATCCGTTGTAATCAAAATTAGCTTTAACAACACAAGGAATGTTCGTTATCCGCCATTGCCTTCCTTTTGGATACTGTGTAATAAGCAAAGACCGCGTTTGTGGTGCTGAAATTTCCAGCAAGGGTTTGTCGTTTCCATCTTCAGAGTCTCCTACCCCAAGGACCTTAAGCTTTTGCAATTCGACATTTAAACAACTGAATCCCCAACACCCTCTTAGAAGAAAGTTCGACAAAACAGGACAACCTGATAATATCTTTTCAATAACATTCTCAGGCAACTCCATTGCCTCAAGGTATAATCTATTCAAAGAATGCCACTCTACTGTTCTTCCAGGAGCCACAATACATCCTCGTGTCCACAACCGTTCTAGTGATGAATTCGAAAACATAATCTGTGGCAGCTTATAGAGATCTTTGCAGGATGATGAAGAGTTTAACGCCAGAGAAATTCCATTCACCTTATTCTTAACAGCAAATTGAACCCAAAGATTAACATCCGAAGCAAAGAAACTGTCATACGAAAACTCAACCTCGAAATTGTATAAATACTTTCCGTTACAAACGACAAGCGCCCGATTGACACAAGCAACAAACCTGCATATTTTCTCTGCCTCTCTACTGCTCTCTTGGAATGTCAGACATGGCAGACACAACCAAAGGAATCTCCATCTTCTGGACAACACGCTAGTCATTACTGCTTCCTTCGTATCGAGAGAAAGTAGAATATGAATAAGGACTGATTCCGGCAATTCACTCAGCCGATCAATCGACATCTCCTTAATCCGTTTATTCGGTGATGAAACTGGATGACCTTCATCATTTTCGCCAAATTCTTCTGCTTCTCTTTCTCCATTCCCAGCGATAAATTCCTCATCTGCGCCTAATTCCTCTTCTTCATTTTTCCCGATAAATTCTCCATTTCCAGCGATTAGTTCTTCATCTGCGCCTAATTCCTCTTCTTCCATTGCTTGTTCTTCCCCCGCGAAACCTTCCTCCCCAAATTCTCGTATTCTCTCTTCGCTCATTGCGTTAATTAAACAAAATAAAGAAGTAAACTGTATTTAATATTCAAACCTCAGTTAACTGAAATCCATGCAGAGCTCTGACTGCTCCGCCTCCGTCGCCGCCACGCCGATGCCTACCGCCGGTAACCGCCCCTTCCCTGCAAATTTGATTTCTCCTACTTTCTCTACTTTTTTTCGTCATAAAAAATAAAAAGAAAAACCTAAAAGTCCATTTTGGGCCTATATTCTTGTGATCGTAAATGATTTGGGCCCCAATTCTGGCCCAACACTAGTACTGATTTGGGCTTTAAAAAAATACAAATTAAAACCAAACTTTAACATTTTAAAATTGTGTCCCTGTAAATAATATTACATGTATCAAATATAACAATTTTCCTCTCTTTTGTTATTATACTTTTTTCTTATTAGATTTAATTTTGTCCTACTACTAAAATGGTTAGAAATCTTGCTCCCATTTACCTGTAGTTACTCCATTTATTTATTTAATTAACACGATGAGCGGCTAAGTTTATTTCATACATCTTATAAGCTCCGACATATTATAAGTTATTTGAAAAATTTATAAGATGTAATTTTTAAGAACTTATAAGTTAATAAAGTATTTGGATTAAAAAAACTTATAAGCTTGCAATTGAATAGAGTGATTCAGCTATGAGTTTGAGACTAATTTGAAAACCACAATTTTGATTAGTGTGTAGTGTGTCGTATGTGAGTGTGTGAAAAAATGTGTAGTGTGTGAGTGTGTGAAATATGTGTAGGGTGTGTAAAGTGTGTGTATGTGTGTGTAGTATGTGAAATTTGAGTCTAACTTATAAGACCTTAAAAATAGGCCTAATAGCCAAACAAATCCAAACATTTTCAAGTTTTTTGTCATTTTAGTCAACCCTTTTAATTTTGTCAAATAATACACAACCTTTCAAAATAGTTGTTATTTTAGCTAATCTTTTAAGTCCAGTCAAATTTGTCTGACGTGGCTACCACATGGATTACATCCTCACTCTAATTTAACTGGGGTTATTAGAATTTAATTAACTTTTACACTTTCTCTTTAATTTAACCTACTTACGAAACTTAATATTTTTTTAACCTACCAATAAAATACGTCCTAAAGCAAATCAATTTTTTACCTTTTTTAAATTAAATAATCAAAAAAAAAATATCAACTTTCTCATTCAATACAGTTGGGATTTTTAGGTAATTTATTATTGAACTACAGACATATATCTATTTTAAAGGCAGAATGTTAGTCAAAATATATTAATCTAGTTAATTAAAGAATAGATGATATGTAATTTGTGATGTGATGTAATCCACCTGGTAGTCACATCAAACAATTTTGACTAAATTTTAGAAATTGGCTAAAATAACAACTATTTTGAAAGGTTGTGCATTTTTTGACAAAATTAAAAGGATTGGCTAAAATGACAAAAACTTAAAAAGGTTTGGCTTTTTTTTTTGCTATTAGACCTAAAAAATAAGATGGCTATTAGCTCTAAGAGTTTATATTTTTATATCTTATGAGTTATTTAATATATTTTTTGTCAAACACATTTTAACAAATTATAAGTTCTCAAACATCGTATAAGATGTTTTGTGGAGTTTAACCAAGACGATAATTTCGTTAACTAGACAAAAACTAACAAGATATACTATGATGTCATATATCATATTACGATTTGAATATTTCTATTTTCATCAAAATAAACACACAAAAGATAATTTAAGATCACACTTTTTTTTTTTTTTTTAAACCAAGATCACACTTTTATTACATAAATAGTACATAAACCAATAAACCCCATTAGTCATTTACATTTTGATATAAATATAAGTAATAAATTCTAAATCTAAAATTTCAACTATCAAGATAATTATATAATAGATTAGAATTTGTAATTATATATAGTCTAAGAAAAGCATTAAAAATCAAAATTAAAATTAATATCATTAAAGTTTTTAGAGAATAGTAGACAAAATAATTAAATAAAACAAGATATTCTTGACCTTCGATTTTGAAATGGGGAGGTCAAAGAAATGAAAATTGAGGAAAAGTTTACATATATATGTTTTATAAAAGGGATCAAAATAAAAGAAATAGAATCCAAGAAATAGAAGTAAAAAAAATATATTTAATAGGCTCCCATTAATGAAAATCTTATCTTATATTATAAAAGGACAATGTCACTCTTCTATGTGTGCCAAGTGTCCATTTCTGTGTCTGCCACGTGTCCAATGACTCCTCCACACTTCATGTGTCTCTTTGTTTCCCGGCTTTATTCCAATGACTCTTTAGTACCGGGCCAACCGACTCCTCATTTGCTTTAAAAATTATTTGGCTTTCATGTAAGGAAGAAATAAAGACGATGGGAGAAACTAATATTAAATTTAAAATGTAGAATTGTTATACTTTAAAATGTATATGCAGTAAAAGAAATTATGTAATAAGTGAGACATGCTAGATAAGATAACTAATTTTTTTTGTAACTTATATTTCGTAAAGATATATTTGCAATATACTTTTAAAGAACTCATTATTTAAAGAAGGGAAAAAAAGAATAAAAAGGCTGGTCCGAAGAATGCCTCAACATATAAAGATGCATTGTAGTGTAGGCTACATAAAGTCTAATTTCTCTAATGAGTTCAAAAAGTTATTAGAAGTAACCGAAACAGTAGTAAACTAAATTAAACAAATTGAATTAAAGAATAAGTTTTAAAATATTCTCACGACCCAAAAATTAAAAAAACTACAAAAAAAAAAAGAATTTATAAAAGTTTGTGCATCGCACGAGACCTAATCTAGTAAATTGAAAAAGAGAAAAAGAAAGAGAAAAAGCCCAAGGAATGAGAAATTTGAACGAGAAGCAATTAAGGAGTGCTTTTTTTTTTTTTTTTTTTTTTTGTGAGATGCACAATCAATATGGTAATAGAAAATCTTCAAAAAAATATATAAAATGAGGACCAATTACCTGGAATCGAACCAGGGACATTTTAAGAGTTAAATTAACAATTGACCAAGTATGCTGCATTAGTTTCGTGTTGAGGCAGTAAGTTCAATTCATAGAGTATAATACTATACATTAGGTCATAAGAAAAAAAAATTGTGCGGCCTAGTGCGGCGGCACTGGTCGCACAGCCTCCATCAGGTCGGACTTGTTTGGCCCGATGATACTTCAAACAAATATTTTTATGACCGAATCTATCTATAATGTTAGACGGGCTGGTCCAACGGGCCAGGTCGGTTTGGCACCTATTCTGAGATTGGCACAATTATATTTGATTGTGTTCATGTGAAGTAAAAGAATGTGTGAAATACTAGAAACAACATCCTAGAAATATTGCACTAACAAAGCACAGTTATTTACCACAAACAAGTAGGAAACAACCACTAAATTTGCTGCTAATATACCACAATCTATCTACATTGCAAGCAGTTACTTGGTAGGATTACGAAGAAAGACTCTTGCATTTTTTGAGGATCTCGGGTAAGCAAGCAGTGTTTGGATTACCTCGACCACGTCGGTTGTATGTTCAACGTCGATTACCATATCTTTCAAGACGATAGCCCTCTTCAGAAGAATTTCGACCAATTTTAGGATCCGGTTACCAGCAACAGCCGGGTCAGGAGAGATTGACATATAGATGCTCTTCAGATGTAACAATTCACAGTCCAAATCACGCATTACAGCTGGGCCCAAAAGGACCGGTAACTAATAAGAACAAAAACAATATAGTTACCAGTAAAGTGGATGCTAAGTTTATAATGCCAAAAGAAACAAGTAAATATTACACATAAACTAAGACCAAATATAGTGCACATATTCATGTGAACATGAATACTTACCACACGGTGATCACGGACAAACAGGAACAGCGTCTCAAGGTTCGGAGAAGATTCTAGCAGGGCTACAATGCCAGAGATGCTATGTGTATCAGATAGAACATGTACTAACAAACTCTCTCTCCTGGACTGTGGAAGCTCCCAGCGATTCACTGCCATCTTTGATAAAACCTATTGTACACGTTCAAGAAACAGATAAAAAATGTGTCAAGCAACATAGCAATATGATGCAATGCTCACATGACAGCAGAATACTTGCTCAGAATAAAAGTTACCAACACGAGATTGAATCGTATTCTGCAGTCATTTTGATTCATTAACCTACAGAAATATGAGAAAAAGATACCCCTAATTGTCTTAATAGCAGATTTCAATATTTTTTACACAACTTCTTCTTGGCAATAAAAAGTTTCACACATGGATCATCAAGGAGGAATTCTTTATGTATTTATATACACAATCCTCCTTACGTGTTCTCTTATCATTCATCCAGTTTCATACAGTTTCCTAAGACAGAATTAACCTATTCCCACTTTTCATTGGAAATCACCAAATATGACAGCCGTTAACCAAATTTACATTTGGCAATAACGGATACAGTTGAAACTACGTTATAATGTTATACTTTCCATTTCGAAAGGGGGGCTTGCAAGATCAAATTAGTGCATCAGTACAAAGTACAAACCTGAATGATACGATCCTTCAACAAAAGCTTCTTAGCATGCCGAAAGCCTTCAAGAAGATATCCCATATACCTCATCACCTCCTCAGAGCTAGCATCCCAACCCAATCCATACATCTCAATCTTAGCTGTAACAACAGAAGGGATGTTGGTGAGCCGCCATTGTCTTCCTTTCGGGTTCTTTATTATGAAGATAATGTAGACCGCATTTGGTGCTGAAATTTCCAGCGAAGGGTCTCCGTTTCCACTTCTACCGTCTCTGAGTCCAAGTGTGGCAAGCTTATGAGAGACGTGCAAACAATTGAATCCCCAACAGTCTCTTAGGAGCAATTTAGATAAACCAGGACAACCCGATAATATTCTTTCGATTACATTCTGAGGCAACTCCATCTCATGGAGGTATAAGCAGATCAAAGATGGCCAATGGACTGTTCCGTGAGGAGCCAAAACGCATCCTCGCAACTTCAACCGTGTCAACGTTGAATTGGTAAAGAAATTTAGGGGAAGCCTATAGGAATCCTCGCTAGAAGAGGAGTTTAGGAGCAAAGAAATTTTATCCACCTTATCTCTAACAGCAGAGTCAATCCAAAAATTAACATCCGGAGCAAAGCATCTATGATACGTAAACGCAACTTTGAAATTAGTTAAAGGCTTCCCGTTACGAATGATAAGGGTCCTATTAACCCCTGCCACAAACCTGCGTATTTTCTCAATATCGTCGCTGCTTTCGCGGAGCTTAATCCATGGCGATTCCATCCAGAGAAACTGCCATCTTCTCGATAACTCAGCAGTCCTTACCGCTTCCTTCATATCGAGGCGCTTAAGAATACGGAAAAGAAGGATATCTGGCAATGTACTGAGCCGATCAATCGACGCTTCCTTAAGAGAAATTAAGATAGAAGCTGCATTCACCATCGGATAATTTCCTTCCTGCATTTCTCCTTCTTCTTCTCCTACTTCATTTTCCGCATCATCCGCGCCTAATTCTTCTCCTTCTTCCATTTCTTCTTCAGATTCTTCTCCAAATTCGTCTGCATCTCCTACTTCATTTATCGCATCATCCGAACCTGATTCTTCTGATTCTTCCATTTCTTCTTCTTCAGATTCTTCTACAAATTCCTCTCCATCGGTCTCGTCTTTGTCTCCTACTTCATTTATCACATCATCCCAACCTAATTCTCCTCCTTCTTCCATCTCTTGTTCGTCTTCTTCGTCCCCTACTTCATTTTCCGTGCCTAATTCTTCTCCTTCTTCCATTTCTTGTTCAGATCCTTCTTCAAATTCGAGTTCATCGGACTCGTCTCCGTCTCCTACTTCATTTCTCGCATCATCCTCACCTAATTCTTCTTCTACTTCTCGCATTTCTTTTGCTTCTTCAACAACTTCTTCTTCTCTTACTTCTTCACCACTCATAGCATTATTAAAAAAATAGCAACTACGAAGCACAGTATGACTAACAACATTCAACCACCGATTAACTGAAACACTGACAGTACGGCGGCGACGCCGATTACCTCCGCTACACCGCTTGTCCTCCCGCGTTTCCTTTTTCCCGCTTCACGGTTGCCAACTTTGCTATTCGCTTCACCAACTGATTATCCCAAAAGTTTGGCTAAATCAGTTAAATCAGATGGGCTTTTTACCAATTTCTTCTTTAATGGGCTTTCATATTGGTCCCAGCAACTGATTAGCCCAAAAGGGGAACATTATTGTTTTCGGGCCCACCTTTCCTATTGGGCTCAACATCTGATTTGCTCAAGTACTATTGCTATTTATTTATGGACATTATTATTAATCACATTGGTGTATTAATAATGTCATATTTTACATGTTTAATGCAACGTAGAAATTTTATAAGACATTCCCTCAAAAAAAAAAAAAAAAAAAAAAAGAAATGTTATAAGACATGTTGTGCCACTGGATTAAATTTTAAACTTAACCTAATCTACTCACTCTATTTCTAATTAAATTATTAATATTTTCTTAAACTATTATAATAGATACCTCTCTCCGTGACATAAAAATAGTCATATTTGATAAATATATATTTTTTTATCTTTCGTCAACTTAGTCAATGTACAGCCCTACCCTTAATAATTTATTAAACTTATTAATATTCTATTGGCATCAAATTTGTTAGGGCATCAAAGTAGCTTTTATGAATAACTAACTTTGACTTTTCAAACAAGACTTTTTATGGAACAAGAAATAGTTTTGATATATGCAAATCGGAGCCCCGTACCGGGCCTATGTTATTCAGGCAGCCCGTGGCCCAAAAGATATTATTTTTTGGCTTGCCTGTGGCCCTTAGGACTTCTGATCTCTGTTGTAAAAATCTCCGACTAGTTCCTGTGTAGGCACTAGACTTCCATTGATCACCTATGATTTTTTTCCACATTCCTCCTCACCTAACGTGTCTATGCTCCGTTCAGCATCGCCTAAGCCCAAACTAGTTACTACTTACTAGGCCCCAATTTATCATCTGACTAGCACCTAGAAATTTTTCCAACATGCTTTGCCCTTTGTTCGGATCTGTTGAACTAGATGATACTTTGTCCGAAAATTCCTATGACACAACCCATCTTAAATGTCAGATGAGTTGGGCCGATTTCACCTATTTGACTATTCGTCTTTCAGCTGTACCAAAGACAAATATTGAGCAAAATTTTTTGGATAAAGGGTAACTGTAGATTTAAAATTCAAGATCAGTACAAAAGTTGATAGTGTTCATGTGAACTAAAAGAATGTGATGAAATACTAAAAAACAGCATCCTAATCAGCCTAACAGCTCCTTGAAATATATCTCATGCTAGAAATATTGGAAAAACAAAGCAAAGTTATTTATCACCAGCAGAAAACAACAACTAAATTTGCTAATATACCACGTCGAAATCTTCACTCCGTCATCAATTTAGAATGATAGATGCATCTTTTGAGGATCTCGGGTAACCAAGCAGTGTTTGGATTACATTGAAAAAGTCACTTGTATATTCAACGTCGATTACCATCTTTTCCAAGACGATAGCCCCCTTCAGAAGAATTTCAACCAATTTTAGCATTAGCTCACCAGCAAGGTTCGGGTCTGGAGAGATTGCAATATGGACAGACTTTAGATGTAATAACTCACAATCCAAATCGCGCCTTGCAGTTGGGTCCAAAGTGACGGATGCCTAATAAGAATAAAAACGAGGTCAAGGCTGAATCCGAACATAAAAGACTCAAAGTCGTTGCCATAAGCACAACGACAGACAAACCCATTCATAATGCCTCCCTCTCTCGCTCTCTCACAAACACACACACACACACACCTCTTACTTCCTATAAAATGATTCTCTCTTGCTCTTGAACTATTACTAGCAAGTTGAGTTTTCAAATGTACAGTGGAACCATTAAAGCATGCTAAGTTTATAATGTCAGAAGAAACAAGTCTATATTATATATTAAGATCAAATATTGTCCACATACTCATGCCCAAGAATCAGAACATGAATACTTACCCCACCGGGTTTATTGCCGTCTAGGATCAGATTCTCAAGGTTTGGAGAAGATTCTAGCAGGGCTACAATGCCAGGGATGCTATGCTCATCAGATCGAACATTTACTATCAAACTCTCTCTCCTGGATTGCGGAAGCTCCCAGCCATTCATTGCCATCATTGATAAAACCTTATATATACGTTGCAGAAACAGATCAAAATGTGTCGAGCAACAGTTAAGTAGAAATGTCCAACATCGAAATATAATTTCTCAAATACTCATTGCACTTATTGAAGATATAAGCATAGGTATGCTTCATCATGTGAATGCTCACTTAATAGCAAAATTTTATATGCGGATCATCAAGGTGGAATTGTTTAAAAAGAATTTCTTGTATGCAGGCATGTAGATACTTTGTTTCCATATCAGAGAGTCAGATGAAATAGGGTATCCATGCATGTGTCTCCACTGGAAACACTATCAAATCTATTACAAGATCACAAGCTTGAAAACGTATGACAAAATAAAAGCCTAATAATACTTTTTGATGAGAAACAGAGAAACTTTACTTGATCAGAGAAAAGGCTAGGGATGAGAAATCCGTAGCAAAATTATATCAGTAGACAGAGAAGAAAAGCTAGAAGAAGCGTTCATAATACACAGCACCAATTCCTAACTACATCTGAGATACGGAGACTCTTAAAATTCCTATGATTTGACATCCAAAGTGCTACTCTATATTTGACTCTACCCCAAACATCCTCTTCAGTTTCTACATGATCTTCAAAGATTCTCCTATTCCTTTCCAAATTAATATCTACTAAATTTGTGCTCAACAGTCACAGTCACATGGCGTTGCCTTCTGCAATTTTATCTTCTTTTTTTTCTCTTCTAATACTTTCCTGAATGGTAGAAAGGGTGTCCCTGCAGAACTGAAATCCTTTATCGCCAAACTTCTCTAGTTCATATTCCAAAGATAATCATGATTTTTGCAGTATTTCCTTCATTTGTGTGAGTTCTCAAACCTATTTCTCTACTACTAACACCCAAATAGTCATCAGCACTAGTCTTTCTGCAAACTCCAAATTTTAGGAATTCATTTTTTGCAATTTTCTCTGATTCAGACTATCGACATTTTTGTCAGAACTTTGGTGAAATCTATTCAGTATATATGTTGTGGACTTATCATTTATGGAGTATGAACCAACAAAACATGCTACTATGCTTTAGTATTTTCTCAGTGAAGAGGATAACTTAGGCTATTAAATCTGACCTATACTGGATACTAGTTATCTGACAAAGATAATCACCGGACACACGTAAAACACTGGAAATTTAGGTATGCAACATGTGATCAAACAAATCACATTTGTCAATAAAGGATCCAGTTGAAACTACACCGAAGAGGGAAACAGCATCATAATATCAGCTGAAACATGTTTGGAAAGTGGGGCTGCAAGATCAAATTAGTTCCGCGATGCAACATTATATTAAAGCTTGCGCATCAGTACAAACCTCAACACAACGACACCCCACCACAAGCTCCTTAGCATGCCGAAAGTTTTCAAGGAGATATCTTGTTTTCCTCATCACCTCCTCAGAGCTAGCATCCCAATCAGATCCACTGAAATCAATACTAGCTGTAACAACAGAAGGGATGTTTGCGAGCCGCCATTGTCTTCCTTTCGGATACTGCATCACTGTAATGGAGTCTGTATTTGGTGCTGAAATCTCCAGCAAAGGGTCCATCTTTCCACCTTCACCGTCTCCTACACCAAGTGTGTCAAGCTTCTGAGTGACGTTCAAACAATTGAATCCCCAACATGCTTTTAGAAACAAGTTAGACAAAGCAGGACAACCAGATAATATCTTTTCGAGTACATCCTGAGGCAACTCCATCTCCTCGAGGTATAATCTAGTCAACGATGGCCAATTGATTGTCCTTTGAGGAGCCAAAATGCATCCTCTCATCCTCAACCGTGTCAAGGTTGAATTGTAAAAGAACATAAGGGGCAGTCTATAGTAATTTTTGCTGGATGAGGAGTTTAGCAGCAAAGAAATCCCATTCATCTTATTTTTAACAGCAGACTCCATCCAAGCATTAACATCTGAAGCAAAGCACCTATAATACGTAAACTCAACCTCGAAATCCATCAAATAGTTTCCGTTACCAATGATGAGGATCCCATTAATCCAAGCCACAAACCTGCGCAGTTTCTCAATATCCTTGCTGCTCTCACAGAGCTTAATCCGTGGAGTATGCATCCAGATAAACTGCCAACTTCTCGATAGCAGAGAAGTCCTTGCGGCTTCCTTCCTATCGAGGCGATTGAGAATACGGAAAAGAAGAGTATCTGGCAATGCACTGAGCCGATCAATCGACTCCTCCTTATTCCTTTTACTCGATTCAGACACTGAAATCGTTCCGTTGTCCTTTTCCTCTGAATAATTTCCTTCTTCCTCGCTAAATTCTTCCTCGTCTTCTTCTCCAGATTCGTCTTCATCGGATTCTTCTTCCGCTCCTACTTCAATTTCCGCATCATCCGCGCCTAATTTTTCTTCTACTTCTTCAACAACTTCTTCTTCTCTTACTTCTTCCCCTCCGCCAAAACCTCCCTTCCCAAATTCTTCGTCACTCATCGAATAATTTAAAAAATAATAACTACGAACCACAATATGATTAACAATATTCGACCATCAATTAACCGAAACACTGACCGTACGGCGGCGACGCTGATTCCCTCCGCTCCACCGCTTGTCCTCCCACGTTCCCTTCTTCCCGCTTCACTGCTCATGCTCACGTCTCTTATCAATTTCTTGTTTGTTGGGCTCAGGCAAAAGCCCAAGTCCATTCCTTTTGCTATTGGGCTCAACAACTGATTAGCCCAAAAGTTTCTTTTATCAATTTCTTTATTGGGCTTAGTCGTAAGATTACAAGATTTGATCATACGTAGTTATGTGTGACACAATTGAGACATAATAATTGAGACTGAAGATCCGAACTGTAACATTTAGGGATGACAATGAGGCCGATTTCATACTTTTATTAAATTTGTAGTCTGCCCCGTGAAAGAAAACATAAAAGCATAACTTACCTCGCTTTGTTAACCCGCAGGATTTACCCGCCTCATCCCGTACTTGTATTATATTATGTATTTTCAATACTACAATTACTGACTTACAAACAAGTCTATCGAAAAATATTATAATAACAAATTTATAAATTTATAAATTATTTATATATTTAGTCTATGTGTGGCGGCGGCTAGGGATGTAACCAAACCAAACTATTCGCAAACTATTCGGGTCTCGGTTCGAAAAAATATTCGTTCGGGATCGTTC